>JAVTVY010016214.1:0-67533 GCA_036873755.1 Hanleya hanleyi
ACTTTCGGTTACAAGCATGAAATTTGGCACATAGCTATTTCGAATGATCCTCTTTCGGAACACAGTCCCTCTATCCTCATTCTCGCAAGCCAGGGCTTTGCTTCGCTGATATTGATGTTCTCGTCCTCTTCCGCACTCATAATCCCTTTAGAATTGCATTAATCACTTCCGTAAAATCAATACTTATGTGTATCAGCAGACAACGGGCAGAAACATGTTGCATTTGACATCATTCTCTCAAGTCAGAGCCAATTTCTGCTAGAACTTACTGGTTCTACACTTCACAATCTACGTTACTTTGTCAATCAGTTTTACGAATGAAATTACGTCATATATTAGCAGATACTGACCATAAAAGCGATCTATTTGATCTCGTTGTCAAAAGCTAGGACCTTGATTTCCTTGAGAGTTTTTTAAATTTATTTTGATACCTTTCATATTGACTTGGAAGTCATTTTCGCGAATGCAATAATTTGATGTACCAAAAGATAATAACGAGAATTCGACATGATTCTCTTATACACACAGACCTTGTTTAGTGAACTAACCCTGAAATTTCGCACTTAAATCACCTCCCGAATGACTTAATGATAAACATATTCGCGAATTGATTATAGGGCGATATCCATAGATACTGACAAGAAATGTTTCTTATTTGCAGAATTTGACTTAAAAAAAAAATTAATAAAATTATCAACCTTCGAAAAGGCTTGACCAAACATGTCGGATGAGGTGATATCTCCTAAGGATGAAATAGGTACCGGTAATCATTTGTATAGAAGGAGCAAACCATGTATTGATATTGGCTTGCTGCATGGAAAAGAGTGTCAAGGTACCGTATTTAGTTTGCAGATGATAACGCACATAAATGCAGAAACTTAATTTATTATTCTAATCGAATATCAAGACTGTCACAGGCCTCAATTTGAATCGTGAAAAATGTCATTATGCCTCTTGAACAGTTCGATAAAGCCTTCAACCCCATTCCATAGTTTCACAGATCAAAGTGATAGACCTGATAATAAGTTCATTGAAAATTAACTTTGACGGAAATATAAATTTCCCATTTTGCTCGGCAAAGTAAGCGAGAAGGGAGACTGAAGAGCGTAGATGTTCGCGCTATGACTAAATCCTTGACATTTGTTTGGATTTCCAAATATTTGAAAGCCTTTTTGATTTGCAAAAATCAACGGCTGAACGGAATGTTTTGAAACTTGGAATTCACGATACTTGTACCAAGACATTGCCAAAGCGATTATTGTGACTTCGTCTGTCAATTCAGTATAGACGGCACGGACCAGTTAACATCGTCGGATTTTGAACGAGGAAAGCGAATATATATATATTGTGTCAAATCTATTAGTCAATTCCTGCAATTGTGGGTTAGAAGTTGAAAATTACTTCCCTTGGCATGAAAACACTTGCAGATGGCGCTTTTTTTCTACAATTACCACTACCTCCGCTGATATGACTTTCACTGTATTATTGCCACTGCCGCAGGTTTTGACTACAATGTAGTCATTTCTCACTTGTTCTGACCAGATGTGTGCGATGTACTACTGTGAGTGAATTTATATAGCGGTCACTGAAAGACGCCCAGGTACTTTATTCCCCAAGTGCCTCCGCTGGTGAATAGGCGAGTATATATGTAAGCGGTCACTGGCGAGGCGCGAACCCACGCCAGCTGTAGCACTCCGGGTCAGAGTCAGACACTCTAACCATTCGGCCACGACACGCTCACTTCGTCCATTCATCAGTTTCATGATGTAGGGGAAGTAACTCTATATATGATTGAAATTAAAATTTGCCGCCAAGCAAACTTTTTGTAAATATATGCAATTTTTTAAAGTTATTCAGCATGGTATGGTATGATAGAGTCTTTCATTTGTAATATTGTTTGTGTTGCTTATATGTGTTTTTCTTTGATATATATTCGATAAACTAATCAGTTTATTGTGTACTTTTTTTGTTAAAGAAAGTAGTTCCGTTCCCGGAAGTGGCATTGCCGTCTGCTCGAGTGTCAAACTTGGGATCCCGAACTCAGTGCCCGTTCTTATCTTTTGGACGTGTTTACGATGCCTCGTCAACAAAAGGGTAAAGAAACGATGACCAGTTCAAAAGGCAAAACCCAAGCCGAACTTGACGACGAATTCTTAGGATCCAATAGTCCAATGCGAGGTAAGCAGCGATAGCCAAGTTGAAATTAGCGAAGTTCAAGCCTACCAACCAGAGCTCCGGGAGAAAAAGCCCCAAATATGTTTAAAAATATCCCAAACTTGAACAAAAAGCGTAGGTATCGGAAAAACCCCGCACCCGGATCTGATCAAAAAGCTCATGTACCGGAAAAAAGCGCCATTCTTGTACAAAAAGCGACCATACCTGAAACAAAGTAACCGCGAAGGTCTATCCATTCAATGTCACCCACAACATGGCTGACAACGCCGAAAACGAGACAGTGAGGTGAAGTGGATTTTCTTCAGTTCCTCTCACTACGTCAATACCAGAACAATAACACACCTTCTAAAAACCCCGGCATACCCCGGCCTAACTGTCGCTCTGTCATTTTAAGTAGATCGTGGCGTACTTTTCTCCTGAAACGCGATACCGATCGTGGATTTGCAGTTTTCGACGGAAGTCATGTCTTGTAGGAGTTATTTCCCTTTTTCATTGAACAATGTTTCCGAACTTTCCCTCTCTCCTTGCTTCTGAAATAAATATTAGAGAGCTCACAGCCTTCCTTCAAGATGGTATAACTTGTGGTAGGTAACAAAAAATAAAATTGTACGATTTTGATGAAAAGGAATCAACACACTGGATTTGCTTCCCACAGCTGCTGCAGCACACCATCTTCATTTTATCCAGCCAATTTCTACGTTGCCACTTCGAACTTCCCTTGACATATCTGGACCCTTTCAATGTTCAAATAACTTATAAATAGACACGAGACGTCATTGATGACCTCGAAAACATTTGAAATTCGAAATGGGTCGCACAAGAGCGTTATTGATTGGCTGACCTAATTAGTGGGCACCATATTAGGAGGAAGGACGCCGCTAATAGAGGATGATGTCACTCTATGTGACTTTACTCGCAATCGATGTGTACATTTTGATTGGTTCTTCTGTCGTTAGCTGGTGAAATTTACACCTCGGATTTTAAACACTGAAGGGGTCAGATAAATCAAGGCAGGTTTGAAGTGGGAACGTAGAAATTGGCTGGATAAAATGAAGATGCAGCACACCCCCTAACTTACATTTTGTGATTCAAACATTATATGTTGAGGAGGATACGGTCGTCGAGGTCAACTGCTAAACGTTTTTCCACTTCATTCATTGGGGATATGTCAATGGAAATGTTTTGAAGGTTTGGACGACGTTTTCTCGGCTAGAAAATAGAAGTTTTCAATTAGGATGCACTATGCTTGTGAATCAGCGAACAAGGCAGTAAGGGACCGAAATAAAACTCATAAAAATCAGAATTGCTATATTTCATAAACTCAAATGGATTGAATCAGCAAGAATAAAACAAATATAAAATACAGTGATGAACAAAATAGAATAAATTGTTCTGTAAATCGGGGTTATTTTAGCCAGTCTGGGTAACTTTGGCCACTGAAGAAAAAAAATATCTTACGATATTCAGATACACCATCTTTGCAGAGATTCTAAAAAGTCTTTTTGCTATAAGATTTTATTGTTATGGTACATTATTTGCTTTAGTTAAAACTTTGCCCAGGTTATTTGCTGCGGACTGATTGCCATGACAACATCTAAAGTCCATTGTGTCAATTACCAGGAGAGTGTCCAACTTCTGTCTCTCCACTGGATAAGAAGACCTGTTTTGAAGAAAACTTTGTGCATAACTAAGAGAACACAAAACCTAGTTTCTAATTGATCTAGAATCAAAAAGCTCGGAAATTTTAACTTTGTATCTAAGGTGATGGCTATTTTAGCCCCATGATCTGTGATATATTATGGGGCTATTTTGGCCACTGGCCAAAGTAGCCCCATGTCAAAAACTTAAATGAAAATGTTTGACATTGCCTGTTTCAGATGTAAAGTTTGAACAAATTCTTCAGGCATGGTCAGGAAGTACAAGAGAAAACTGGACAGCAGGCCCTACAGGTCTTACAGTGAAGAAACCTTAAATAAGGCAATAGATGTCAGAAGAGGCTCGGCCTCGCAACGTGAAATTAGTAAATTAGACAGCAACTTTTTATGTTCCAGTCAAATCTATAAAGATATAACACTCAGATCTGTTCTAGTCAATCCAGTTGTTAAGAAATGTCACGCTCTTAGATCTATAGTCATTCATTATCTTGACTTGTTGACCTGGACATTTATGTTGACACGTTGATTGTCCATTTTGAAATCAATACGTTCGGATGTATGAGAGTAACTTCCTAATTAGGAATTATTCAAGAATTGGATAATTATTTTCATTGTATCTAGAAAATAGTTTTGTTCCTTGGACCTAAATCAGTCACATGTACACAGACGCAAAACATGTGCATCACAATGTGTTCATTAAAGTTTTAGGGGGTTATACAGTTGATTAGTTTTTTAAAACTCCAATTATGGCCAAAGAAACCCTTTTACCGGGGTTTCATTGGATGTGAACCAGACTCAGTTGCGCTAAGAATGTTTGGCCAAAGTAGCCCCAAAGCTGGGGTTACTTTGGCCACCCACATTTGAAAAAAATATAAACAATGACAATACCTATCAAAGAAAGAGTTTGTTATTCTTAAGCCCACACAGTTGTTCTCCATTTGCGTCACTTTTTTCAAATTCATTAACTGATGATAAGAGAGATATCGCGTAAAATCTCTGTCAACTGGACCAAAGTAGCCCCGGTTTACGGTTCCCAAAATGAATTATCTAGAAACAAGCTACATAGACCCATTGGTGTTTGGTATTGAATATTATGCGAATATATGCAATCACTTAACAGTACGTTTCTGCATTTGTGTGGTTGACAATGATTGTGGATATTTTATATCATAGTACACAGCATGTATATGCATTTAAATACTTTATATCATGGCATAGAATCAACCAAGATTGCTACTTTTATACCATGCTATAAAATAGAAATTTATGACAAAGATGGCTTTATTGTCAATTTGTGGGTAATGTATACCATGGTCCAAAATCATTATATCACTCTAAAATAATAAGCTGGGAAATTATTCTTACAGTTTGGAATTACCATGGTCCAAAATCATTATATCACTCTAAAATAATAAGCTGGGAAATTATTCTTACAGTTTGGAATTTGGAACAAACCAATGTGTTCGATTGAATATTTCATCTATTAGTTTAAAAATTTCAATCTAGTACAGCAGATTCATTTTTATCATTTTCAATCTATTACATTGAATATTTTCAATCCTACAAAAGATTGAATTTCTATCTAACTATTTTATAGATAATTATTTTGAACAACACAGCCAGAAAAAATGGTGATATTAACTATCACCCCGAAAAGGTGACGAGCCTTATTTATGATGATGGTCATTACCCTTGAAGGTGATGGCTCTAACTCATCACCTTTCTTTCTGGCTGTGAATGGTATGAAAAATAGTATACCATGGGATAAAATAATCATCAGGAAGAGAAGGCCAACAGGATTTTCAAATAAACGGGTTATTCTATAAACTATTGATCAATTAGCCCGAGTTTTCACATTTTTCAACTTTAAACCAGCAGCAACGAGAGAAGGGAAATAACTCTTACAAGAATGGATTTCCGTTGAAAACTGCAAATTGGCGATCAGTATCGCGTTTTAGTATGCCACGATCTACTTAAAATGACAGAGCGACAGTTAGGCCGGGGTATGCCAGGGTTTTTAGAAGGTATGTTATTGTTCTGGTATTGACGTAGTGAGAGGAACTGAAGAAAATCCACTTCACCTCACTGTCGTTTTCGGCGTTGTCAGCCAATGTTGTGGGTGACATTGAATCCGATACGCGTGGTTTCATAAACAGATACGCGGTTACTTTGTTTCAGATATGGTCGCTTTTTGTACAAGTATGGTGCTTTTTTCCGGTACATGTACTTTTTGATCAGATCCGGATGCGTTTTTCTCCCGATACTTATGCTTTTTGTTCAAGTTTGGGATATTTTTAAACATATTTGGGGCTTTTTCTTCCGGAGCTCTGGCAGGCTTGAAGTTGACATGGCAGCATGAAAGCAGCGAAAACTCAAATCAATGAAAATTGAAATCATGCAAAGCTTTTATTAGCCTAGCCTGACACTTTGAGATCAACTTGACGTTGCATTTGGGTTTCTTATACTTAACTGGGTTGACAGTCATATTGACTATAACAGGGCTGCACAAATTAAAATTTGCATAACCTAAATATGGGTTATGCCATGTTTTCTTGGGCAACCGTTTCACCCTGGCATAACCCATTCCAATACAGATTCAGATTAAGATTTATTTGCACAGCTATGCCATACAGGCCAAAGGCAATACAATTAGAACTGATACTACCTCCCCATCGAGTATACCAGGGGATACAGACTCCACAGCCACACACAGTTCAATACGCCTGTCAATATGAGATGGGCACTCCAATAGAAAATGTTTTTCATCTTCTACTACATTACAAAGAGAACATAATCTGTTCTCTCTAGGCACCCCTTTTGTATACCTTCCACGCTCAATATTTAGGGGATGAGCACTTATTCTGAGTTTGCATATGGCTGACTGATGCTTCTTGTTGGTAATATTTAATATGCTAGAATCAAATATTTCCACAAAATGCCGTTTAACTAGTCTATATGTGTCTAACTTGCTACTATGATCAATGGACTCTTTCCATTTACTACAAAACATTAGAAAGAGCGATTTAAATATAAATTTGCTTGTGGCTTTAGGGTATGTACAGCCCTGATTTTCCCATAATATGTGATTACATTGAACAGTTTGCAATAGCCCTTTCATAAAATTTACCCAATTTTGAATACTATTATTAATTCGACACTCATCTACTTGTTCGAGATATGCTTTATATAGCAACGTGGAATGATCTGCCTCCAGAATATGAAAGAAGAAACGTAGAGTGACTATTCATAATCGATGATAGAAATATTGGCGTGCGTTCGAGCTCACCCTTACCATAATATGCCAAATTGCCCTAGCATTACCAGATCAAAACCATATTAAAACCATATCATTGCCAGAGTAAAAAGTGATATGGTATCAATATGGAAAATGCTCTGGCAATGCTCTGGTTAGGTGATCTGGTATCAATCTGGTTTTGATGGGGTATAATGATCTGTTTTTGGAACATGGGCAGGGCCTGATCTAGACTTTTAGTTTGGGCACCCTTACCTGGCGCAGAGTGTGATAAGTTATAGTGAAATAGGCCGCGATGTGGGACTGTCGAAGCCCATGGAAGCTGTGGGAGTATTGAATGGTCTAAATACAGCCTGATAACTTCATATTTGGCAATAGTAATTGCATTAATATAGGTTTCAGCCTGTTCAGAGGGAATTTGCTAACAAATTTTTTTTTTTTTTTTTTATTTTTTTATATTTTTTTTTTTCTCATTTGGGCGCCCAAACTCATGGCGCCCAAACCCGTTATAACGGGTTCAAAAACGGCCTGGATCAGGCCCTGATGGGGTATCGATATGGCAATACATCTGGTAATGATCTGGTTTGAAGAATGGGACAATGATCTGGTATGAATATGGAAATGGTCTGGTAATGATATGGTATGAGTGATATGGTATCAATATGGAAAATGCTCTGGCAATACTCTGGCTAGGTGATCTGGTATTAATCTGGTTTTGATGGGGTAATGATCTGTTTTTGGAACATGGGGTATCGATATTGTAACCAAGCAACAGTTCTATTTATTAATTGCGGTACAGATTGTGTTAGTTCATTTCAAATATCAATTACCTGTATAGACATGTATTTATTTCTTTATTGGCCCTTGTAATTTAGTCCCTTTGTATCTGTGACTGTGTAGGCATGTAGTTCTTGTTAATCCCATTGTTTGTAACAGTCACATATGTCTGGCACTGCTGTGGGAACTCGACCAGTGCCATTCTTACACAGATGGCATGTTGGCACCTGATCTTGTTGAACTGGTTTATTGCTACCTGAATTATTGTTTTACCAGGAAATACATTGTTTATTGAGTCTTTAAATATGTACCTTGACTGTGCTATAGACAGTTCGGATTCCGACTTTGTAAGTAAACATCACTGTACGAGAGGACACCTTTCTACAGGATATATTTCTATAGTGTAAAACACTGTATACTGAACTTCTGGATTGCCGGAATTGATGATTGGAATAAACTAACACAATCTGTACCGCAATTAATAAATAGAACTGTTGCTTGGTTACAATATGGCAATAGATCTGGTAATGCTCTGGTTTGATGATCGAATGCTCTGGTAATACACTGGTTTGATGATCTGGTTTTAATCTGGTTTTGATAGGGTATTGCTCTGGTAATGCTCTGGGGATGATCTGTGTCAAAGAATAGAATCCTGAATATCCATTGCTGGCCATATACATGTAGGTTGTAATATATACTCCAACATATACTGAATAATTTGTACATGCATGCCATGTGCACTGGTAGTTTCTTAAATCATTAAATTTGCATGGTACACTTTGTTAAACCTTGTATACAATGACTGGCACTAAATCTATTGCAGTACATACGCTCTTCCATGGCCATGTTGTTGTTGTTATAGCTGGGGCTTTGAATTAACTACAGTATTTTAATAAACTATTGGGTTAAAATTATAAAAAAAAGCTTTATGTAGAATGCCAGCTGAAGTTTCATAATCCCTATCAGACGATCTGTACAGGATTTACATACCTTTTTTTGTGAATTATTTGATCTCAAACTGCACAACATTTTATGTAGACATTTAGCTCTGCTTCCCTCCAAAATCAGTTGAAATTCAAACTAGCAGCGCCAGGGGTCGAAATATTCAAAATAATTTACCTGTCATACGAGACAGGTGATCAAAATGTTTACCTGTCACCTTTAAGAATTACCTGAACATGCAATCGTTGAAATTGTCACATACATGTACAGGCCTTGCTTTTCGTCGAAATTCACGGGTATCCAAACGGATACTCGCAATTTCAGTTTACGGGTATCTACCAGTATCCACTAAAGTGACGAAAAATTGAAGTGTGGAGATTAAAGTGGAATAAACATTTATGTACTCTTTTCATGTTTACTGTTGTTAATAGGATAATTGATTCTCACATCATGTTGTTCCCCACCGCTGTGTTGCCATTCGATTCACTGAGCTGATATTTGACCGTTCAATCAACTGTCAATTTTACTGTGATAGGATGAGTGGATAAACTTTCTCTTGAGCAACCACAATAACATGCAGCATGATTTATGAAATTGTGTCAAGGATTGTCTCCTTCAATTAATTTAATTTGGAGCTGTAATTTGGAGTCACTTCAAAATTTTCGATTTAAGGTTATGGACCTTGATTATATTCTCATTATGGACTAAAAAATAGCTCTGTCTCTCACTATGAATGTCACGGGTCACCAGCTCAGCTTCTGACTTCATTCATTACGAATGTTTATACTTAAGTGCTGCATATATAGTAATACCATCTTCATGACACCTAGCATATAACTTAAATATGTTGATGAATTGAACAAACACACAATATGAACTTAAAATTGAGTGATATAAGTCAAGAAATTACGAACAATTCCAATGAACACACATTTGAGAAGTTCACCACAGCACTAACTTCAGGGATTATAATGAGTTAATTTCGTGTTTTCGTCGTTATGTATGAAGACAAAACCATCCTTTACATTATCTGGCCATCCGTTGTAAGCCTGTACAGATATTGTCTTTCCTTTCGACATTTTCAAGCAGATTGGAATCAAGCCCTCTCGTGTCCTCCATGTTTACCGTTTGTAAACATCGACCATAACACGATAGTTTCCGCAATTGCATTCTCCTATGCACGGTTGTTTGTGTAAATGCCCGTAGCTACAGATGATACGACGAAAATCGCCCAGTACAAGAGAATGCACGCAGCTGCCATAATTCGTCGCCCACTTAGACGTCGTAAAAATATGAACTTCCGCCATTTGTAAAGCCTGCGGTCGATGATTTCTAGGTAAACTATCGTTTATTAAAGCCGAATATGGTTTTTTTGATAGACAAAATTTTCCCCAGACATTATTTTACGGGTATCCAAACAGATTCCCGTGAAGCGAATGAACGGGTATCTCCACGAGTATCGGATACCCGGATACCCGTCGAACGCAAGGCCTGATGTAACTTGAGATTAAGGCCAAACAAAATAATATCTGTGTTTACTGTTACATGCATTTTGAAAATAGGGTAGGTAGGTAGGCTTTTTTATTTTATTTACTCCAAAATTTTATGACGTATTTTCTTAGGGTAGGTAGGAACATCGCAAAAAATTTGCTCAATTTTTTTCCCCGTATATGTAGGTCAGTCGAAATTGCGATTCTATCACATTTCTTAACACTTAAGTTATGCTGTTAACTGTTTTGTATGTGTGCTGGTATATGTAACTGCACAAAACAGTTTTTCTCTCCACAGTATATTTTCTTTCCCATTTGTGTTGTACTTTCAAGAATAAATATGTTTTGAATACATGGTTCATTCCTGTCCACCTGTGTTTGGTGTTGGTACTTCTAGTTCTATCCTTGGCATCACACGCCTCGGGTCTGATTATTATTCTAATGTAATGCATATATGTATTGGGATATTCACCGGTCATGTACATGAAGCACCATGGCCTCTACCCTAGTCTTCGATCATCGATGTGCAAATTTTTTATGGAGGACGGCCTAGTGGCTACTGAATGTCAGATCAAATTCACATTACCCATTGAGTCTGCAATATGCCACAAATGATTTTCAAATCCCAATTAACAATTATGGTATAAACTTTGATGATTTCTACAACTATTGTGGTGTGTGTGTGTAAAAATCAGCAAGCATTATATAATTTTGTACCAAGTATTACAAACCTAAAGTAATCTGAATGTTTTCTCCCCACTTCTATCCACATCAGATCTCCTCCCTTGCATTCATAATAGATGTATGCTTTGTTAAAACAAAGAGCATACTGTCGATGAATTGAATGAATTGTACACAAAGATTGCCATGCAAGCAAAGTTGACACTTTTAATGCCAAAATAATTTACATGTAGTGCTGCTGCAGGAACGAAACATGAATGAAATCAGATTCCTCCTGGACAGTTCGACCGACAAAGTGCAAGTTATTTCATAATTCGTGTCCAAGCCAGATGTGCCATGGCTATCCTCAAACATTTCTCTTAACAGGTTTGATGACATGCTGCTTCACCATGCTATGCTTGCCAGACACAGAAGGACAGTGGCACCTGAAACAATATAAAAGTACAATATTATTATTAAAAAAAGGTGGTGATATTGAACAGTATGTGCACCAAATAACACGTATACTCCGGAAACATGACAACAACATGATCATTAACTCAAAAGTATTTAAGTCTGGTATTTTTTGCTCCAGACAAAACGTTGTTGTAATGCTGGACAAATCCGTCGGCAAAAGTCCACTATGTTGTGAAAGTCACGTGTGAATCACATATAAAAATTCGTCTGAAGGATCAGTGAGACAGACTGACTAGATATCTCTGTGAGATGGGAACATCACAAAAAAGTCGAACGAATATTCGTACAATGCAGTTCCAGAAATATTTTCTCAAATGACATATTTATTCGAAATAAATTTCACGTCCGATCTTTACGTTTGAAACTGTGACCAAATATGTGTTGGGCGACTCCAGTCATGTTAAAAACCCGGTGAAAACTCTTCAGATTAAAGGCTATATCGTGTTTTACCCCCCTGAATTTCCTCATCGACTACTTTCTCCTGGCAATAAAACAATAGTAGTCTCCCCTTGTCATTTCTCCCTTGTAAAACTATGCACGTTCGCCGTATAATCGTCACCGTATAATCGTCGCTCTATATATACTCGTGTTATACCCCCCTGGTATAGGCATTTTACATGTTAAAAAACCCGTGCATTGATAGAAGTTCTCTTTCGAAAGAGATGGTTGGCCCTGAAAAGGGCCGTTGAAATGCGAAGAACGCTTGAAGGTAGATATATTTTTTTGAGTTCTCAATGAGAAGAATTTTTTTTTTTCGTTCTTCTTTATGTACATGCCATGTTCAGTAAATGTATATACAAGATATTGTTCCATAGGATATACTGGTATGTAAAGATGGTAACGTCATATTCAGGCGAAGTCGTCATCGGATGACAAAACAATGTTCTTGAAATAATTTGTGTGCACATGTCCAACTTTTGAGCGTTTGGTTCCTTTCCGTACAGATTTATTCCCTCGCACGGTCACGTTTACCGGTAAGCCTTGGTCAACCACATCCGAAGCACAGGGAGACGACGTGATATCATCAGATATATCAGCTATGAAGCCTGAACGCCGCTGCACAAGGGGATTTGCCTGGGGTATATCTGTACGCCGCTGTACATGGGGATTGGGCTGGGCAACACTCGGTGTCCTCACGGTCTGTACTGTCCTTTGCACACGTTTCTTCTGTCATAAGGTAATGCTTGTGGGTAATTCGGCAACCACCTGAAATGATGCAGGGCATGACGTCATGTCTGTTGGCGAAATATCTGGAATGAACAGCGGACCACGGTGTACTGGATCGGGGGTGGGTACATTAACATTTTCCTGCACGGGCTCCTGTGGAATATCCTCAGTTTCGTCTTCTCCTTCGGTGTCGTCCTCTCGCACTATTTTCTGCTTCTACCAGCCATCGTTGTGATATGTGTACGTGTTGCTTTGTTATTTTTTATTCATTGTTTGAATTTAAACTTGAATTGTTGTCAATGTTATGTTATTCGTTGAACTCGTGTTATACCCCCCTGGTATAGGCATTTTACATGTTAAAAAAACCAAAAGGGGGGTATAACACGAGTATATCGTGTTATACCCCCCTTTTGGGTTATTTAACATGTAAAAAGCCTATACCAGGGGGGTATAACACGAGTATATATAGAGCGACGATTATACGGCGAACGTGCATAGTTGTACAAGGGAGAAATGACAAGGGGAGACTACGGGTGACGTCACTTGTTTTATTGCCAGGAGAAAGTAGTCGATGAGGAAATTCAGGGGGGTAAAACACGATATAGCCGCCCCGGGCGACATCGGATGAGAGTAGATAGCTGATTGGCGGAGGGACAAGAGCTTGTGATCGACCAGCCAATCACAGCGGAGGTCTCTTGGCGTTCTCTGGGTGTTTAAAAAGTTGTACCTGAAAAATAAGAACTCCGCCACGGAAACGGACTGGGTCGCCAGATTTCGGTCATTTTTTTGCCCAAGTCGGAAAAAGACGGAGGATCGGCGCATTTTTGCTAGGTAGGGTCGGGTAACCGTAAACACACATATTATTTTGTTTGGCCTAATGACAAATTTAGATGTTGCAAGACACTAATATTAATGACACCTTGTTTACTTGCACTTATATTATTAGCAGTTGTTTTGAATGAATTTTGTTGAAGATGTATTTTGAACACCAAAACAAAATTATTGGCTACCTGTCAATAGAGACAGGTACTTTATTTCTCTACCTGTCTCTTTCAAAAATTACCTGTCAGAGACAGGTAGACAGGTGTAAATTTCGACCCCTGAGCGCCCTCTATGTTCAAGGGAGATGACCAATGTTTAAGTCAATTCTTTCTAGATCAATACCAGAGTACCCTTTTTGATAATTATATAGGCTTCCAGTCTGAATCATAATAAGTTCTTTTCAAACCAGATCATTACCAGTGTCTGTGTGTGCTGACAAACAAAGTCCTTTTCAAACCAGATCATTACCAGAGCTCTGATGTGCAAACCAGATCATTACCAGTTGTGGTGCGTAGTAAAATGACAAGTTCTTTTCAAACCATATTGTTACCAGATCATAGAAATAGAACCATAGTCAAACCAGATCATCTGGTTTTCTGACCATATGTATTACCCTAGTATTACCAGTTCTTACCATATCATTACCAGAGTGTTACCATAGTATTGCCAGTGTTTCCATTTCGGTAAGGGCACTCAAAACCACCAAGTTCACTGCTTTTGAATGTACGCCGAGAACTTGTTTACAGAACTTCATATGTGTCCTTTCTGCCGTATTGCAGTTCAGCATAGCTGTTTCAATCGAACGCCCTCCCAGGCTATAACCAACTATGACTTCGGAACCATACAATAAGATAGGTTTCACTAAACTATCAAATAGTTTGCAACTGGTGCGAATGTTAATATCATACATATTTATGCTATTTCTAATGGAGAATAAAGCCTTGTTTGCTCTACTTGCCAGGTTTTCTGTGGCCTTATTGAATTTGCCATTACTGTGCAGCTGTATACCCAAATATTTATAATTATTAACACACTTAAGTTGGGCACCACTGATATGAAAAGATCTTTTAAGGCACTGATTTTGGCCAAATGTCGATCATAACCTGTGATTTTTTTGTATTAATCGAAAGACCCCCACCTTTTAGCATAAGATTCAAGTCTGTCTAATTTAGATTGTAAATCTTCCTTGTCCAAGGAGAGAAGAACAATGTCATCTGCGTAGGCAAGATAAGGCACATATTCATCCCTAAGTAAAGGCGATTTGTTTGAACAGATCTCCGGGAAGAGGTCATTTATATATATATTAAATAATTGGGAACTTAAAACATTGCCCTGGTGTACGCCTCTTGATATTGGGAAACGTTGACTCATACCGATATCAGACTTGACTCGGGACTGGCTCTGGTGGTACATACTTTGCAGCACATTGAGAAACTGGCCCTCAATTCCTGCCATTTTTAGTTTACTGAACATAGGATCATGGCTGACCGAATCGAACGCTTTACTCAAATCAATGAAAACAGCATATATATGGCAAGCCAAAGCGCTTTTTATTCCGAATTTCCGATATCGGGAATTCAATTCCCGATATCGGAAATTCTAATTTCCGATATCGGAAATTGCAATTCCCGATAACGGAAATTGAATTTCCGATATCGGGAATTAGAATTTCCGATATCGGAAATTCAGTGACAATTTTCGATATCGGAAATAGAATTTCCCATATCGGGAATTCAATTTCCGATATCGGGAATTCAATTTCCGTTATCGGAAATAGAATTTCCCATATCGGAAATTGTCACCGAATTTCCGATATCGGAAATGAAAGCTGGAAGCTTTACAAAACCTAGAGGTGCATTCCACACCTAAATGATGTGCGGCTAGAAACAGGCAGGATCTTCGGCCATAAATAGATGTAAAATCTTTAACAAAAACCTTGTAAAAGTATATATTTTCTAAATGGGCCCACTAGTGCCCTTATTTCAGGAGACTTGTGAGCTATTGAAATTGAAAAGGAAACACGTACAATCCTCCGTAACCCTTCTTCAAATTTTCTGGAAAACTCCATAAAATATATGAAAATGTGTCAAATTCTACCCGCAACCCAGCGAAAACGTATGAAATGATTTTCTTTTTATGTATGTTCCAGTGTTTCCCGTCCAAAGGATAATTTAAAATGGCGAAAAAAACGGGGGTCGACCTACTCGTCTTTTTGTAAAATGTTATGGCTATGAAGGAATCATCATTTTCGCTTCCCGAAAAAGTGCGGATTTTGGTCCGCCAGATATTCACTTCCGGACACGATTAACTCTGTAGAGGCGAGTGGGTGCGATCAACAAGCAATTATTATATCCTCATTTGGAGAGCAGGGTGTCCAGCAGGATGATACTATAGATATCAGTTAGTATAGTAAGGTAGGAAGAATTACCTTGTTGTCAAAATCGGACGACCTTCCCTATTATAAACTTAGGGAGACACCACTTTGTAAGAAACCGTGGCAAGTGTGGAGTGCACCCTAGAGTTGCAATTTCCGATATCGGGAATTCAGTGACAATTCCCGATATCGGAAATTGCAATTGAATTTCCGATATCGGGAATTGATATCGGGAATTCCGATTCGGGAATTGAATTTCCGATATCGGAATTCTCCCCGAATTCCCGATATCGGAAATTGCAATTCCCGATATCGGAAATTCAATTTCCGATATCGAAAATTCTAATTTCCGATATCGGGAATTGCAATTTCCGATATCGAGAATTCAATTTCCGATATCGGAAATTGAAGGTCATAAATATCCGATATCGGAAATTTTAATTCCGTTATCGGAAATTTTAATTCCGATATCGGGAATTCAATTTCCGATATCGGAAATTCTCGAATAAAAAGCACTTTGGCTTGCCATACATATAGCTTGTTTTTCTTACTCGTATATTTATCTACTAGAGTTTTCAAGACAAATATATGATCAGATAATGGTTCTTCTGAAAGCCTATTTGATATTTGGATAATAACTTGCGTTTAGAAATATAATTAGTCAGCCTGTTATTAAGTATTGTGCAGAACCACTTACCAAAACAGCTGTTCAAAGTGATCCCCCTATAATTATTTGGATCTAGGGGGGAACTGTTTTTATGTATGGGTACAATCAGACCTTCACCATGTTCACACCATAATTTAGGATAACATCCAGAAGTCAGAATACTATTAAATATTTGCAAAAAGATATCTTTTTGGAGTGTGTATCAGTATGCAGCTTTGAGCATCTCATTGCTAATACTGTCACCCCCACAAGATTTATTAGGTTTCAGTTGCTTAATGGCATCTGACACCTCTTTTTCTGTAATCTTCTTATTTAGTACATCCTGATAGGAGTGGTTTAACATCTCGGCACACCCTTCGTGGATGGAGTGCTGTGCCGAATCAGTCGGCGATACCTGAGAATGTAACGTTTTAAAGTGGTTATACCATCTGTGCATATCGATTCGGGAAATGTCAGTTTTATTTGTACTTTCTTATTTTAATTTCTTGACGAGTTTCCACGTCGTTTTGCAATCAGATGATGAGGCTTTGTCTAATTCGTCGATAATGTTCTGTCTATACTTTCTTCTAGCTTTTCTAGTAGTAGTTTTGTATTCTTTCTTTTTCTGGAAAAAGGCGTCCTTAATATGTATATTCAGATTGTCCCTATTAAAAGCCTTATTTAATTTATTCATTTCTCTGTGTAGTCTTTTACATTCTTTATCAAACCAGGGCTTATTAAAGTTGCGCTCCTTGTTTTTTCTAGTAAAAGTGGAGATTATTTTCTCGAAACTATTGTTTGCAGCTTCCAACATGAGATTGGAGAACAGTTCCACCCATTTATTGATATCCCTGCCTGCCTTGCTTAGCTCTGATGTAATAGCCTCAGAAAACGGTTGAGTACTTGCGATGAAATTAGTTTTAAAAATGTTCTCTTTCTCACCATCCCAAATGAATTTCCTAGGCAAGGGGGATAACTCATTCTCATGGTGCAGGTCACACAACTGACATACCAACATAACCCAGTCTTAAGACATAAAGAAATGGGTTTGTGATCCGAAATGCACAATAAAGGATGCACCATCAGACGGAGGATAACAAATTATTGCTGGCCACAAAATAATGTACTACACTTTGCCCCTTCTTTTTAATGGAAGTAAAAGCCCCAAACAGGTCACCTATAGTTCTACCATTAAGTATTCTACACTGACTTGATGCGCAAAGTTCAGCAAGTTTTCTACCTTGAGTCACTCTGTATGACTTTGTCCATTGAATTTCTTGGAGGAATGCTATCGAAGTGATAGTTATCGGGTATGGGGATATAATTAAGATCTTTGTCATCCTCAACTATAAAGTCCGGAAGATTCCCTGATCGTGCATTCAGGTCTCCACATAAAGATAATATCACCCATATTACTAAAATTAACAATTTCCTGTTCAATCTCATCAAACAGGTCACTTGAATGCTCTTTACCGAATGTGGAATACTCCGGTGGGATATAACAAACACACAAATATACATCATTCTCCAACCGAAAGAACTTTTTACATAATTTAACCCAGACTGATGCTCGTCCAGTGTGCCCCTTAATGGGTCGGATACCAGGTTTAAGGATATCTTTCACCAAAAGTGCAATGCCGCCAGATGATTTGCGTGCTTTACGATGTTTTGGGCAGATTTTGTTTTCAAGAAGAGTATAATTAGGAATGGAAATATCAGCTCATCTCCAGGCGAACAGAAAATGGGTTACCGGTACCAGAAAAGTGTTTTGCGCAACCATTGCGTAAACCTAAAAAATAGGTTACGCAATTTGTGCAGTCCTGCTATAATAGCGTACTAAATAAATGTAAATATGAAATTATTTTTTCCCTTTTTCTTCCAAAAAATATCTTCCTCATTCATGTCTTATGCATGAGTCAAGCGACCCCTACACTCCCCCCCTCCCCAACTCCTGGTTTTAGTGGGGACTTAGCAAATGAGAATTGTTAAAATGTTTCAATGCTCTAACTGAGAATCCCCACCTATTATAAAACCTCAACCAAATACAATTAATGTCCCATCCCTAGGTAAAAGAATATTAAATTAACTGATTTCCCACATAAACAGGACTGAAAACGTGTGAAAGCACGACCTCCTGTCCTTGGGGCATAAACTTGTTGTGAATCCCAAGGTAATCCCCACTAAGCCCACCCCTTGCCCGAGGTGGGGGGGGGGGGGGTTGGGTTGTTCGTTTCATTGGATTGACAATTAAGTTGTGTGGGTGAATTTAATTTCCTTGCTCCAAATCATTGGAAAGTTATCGCTAAGAGACCGACAAGGACGGAAAATTTGATTAATCAGATTTTCGGGTAAAAGTCCCCCCTTAATCAGAGTATAGCTAGGCCACTCAAATTGGGCCAGTAGACAGGCAATTATATGCGTCCAACAATCTCTCGGTTTTGAGAAGAGCGATAACTCCAGCATTCCATCACTCTCTTAGCTTTTTCTTCAGGCGAGCTTTCGGTCACATTCCTGGAGACTGAAAATGCAGCACTTGGAGAGTCATATTGGAGCAAGTAATCACTCTCACATTACTCATGCAAATTAAAATGCAGGAGAGTGATCAACAGCTCTCGCAGATTTTACAAACATGAGAGACTGCTTCAATCTGCTTATAATATAGTGAGAAACCTGCAATCTGATGCAGTGGAGGCTTGGGTGGGTTGTAAACATTTAACAAAATATTGACATGCTTCAAGGACAAAGAAAAGCACAAAACTCTATGGTGTAGTAATTGTGGTACCGGTCGGTATTTCATATGGACATTCTGGGAGCAGAAAGTGTGTGCCTGTTGGTGAATGGGAGGTGAGCAGAGTGAAGTCCTTGCAGTGTGTATGGGACGAAGTGGGTATCCCAAATGAATGGTGCAATGAACTGTATATGTACATGGTGTCATAATGTTAATCCTATGATTTTAATCATATCATACTTTGAATCTTCAGATGAGACACCTATTATTCCAAGAGGAGGCAGAAAAAGACCCCATGAAGCCGGTGAAGATTCAGAATCTGGAGCTTTTGGGTGAGATAAATAGTACATGTCTGCATGTTTTATGTTCCATGTCAATGCTATATTTTCACCTAGCCACAACTGTTCCTATCAATAACCTTCGGATGATAGTCACACCTGGCGTTCATTCATCTCCTTGTGCTATAACCCGTACCGTATAAAAGTTCATTTTGATGCTCCTTACCTGTTATTTTCGGGAAGCTAATTCCTTCTTGTCCACGCTTGTCGCTTTTATTAAATTTTCCGGCGGGGGTGATCAGCTGTGCAAGAGCCGTTTTCACATCGACCCCGACTTTCCCCATGTTACGGTAGACGCCATCTTGCGTGTATTTGGGCCACTACGCATGCGCAGTTATACAAAATGGCGTCTAATGGGGCAAGTCGGGGTCGATGTGAAAACTCTTGCACAGCTGATCACCCCCGCCGGAAAATTTAATAAAAGCGACAAGCATGGACAAGAAGGAATTAAGGTAGCATCAAAATGAACTTTTATACGGTACGGGTTTATAGCACAAGGAGATGAATGAACGCCAGGTGTGACTATCATCCGAAGGTTATTGATAGGAACAGTTGTGGCTATATTTTCACCTATTCCAAGCTCCAGTGCTACAACACCATGTGAAGAGATCCAGCTCTGTAAAGATTCAATTCATGTCTAACAACCTTCCCATCTTCATGTACAAACCGATTTCTCTGTTCACACTTCAAACATGTCAAAGTTAAGTTGATAGATTGGAACACCAAAGCATTCAAAATCCGAGGTGTAAATTTCATCTACCATGTCTTACAAACCAGCCAGAGATGAGCCAATCAGAACCTACCTAACCACTGTGTGTAGAGTGACATATTCTCTCAGTATGGTTACGTCATTCCTCCTAATATGGCAGTAGGTGCAGCTAGACAGGGCTCGAAATTGCCACTAGCCCGGCAGCCCCTGGCTGGTGAATTTAGAACTTGTCTGGTGGAATATAGTCCTAAAGCTAGCTAACCAGCCCGACTGGCTGGTTATAATTAAAGAATTTCACCTTTGTATAATGAAATATGGTCTGGTAAAGTTTTATGGTAAATTCATGCCCTGCTAGATACATAGGGCACTCAATCAATAGCCAATAATTAATTTGACACATTTCGAAAGGACCACGTATGTTTAGAACAGGTGCAGTAGAAGTGCCAAAAATAAAATATTACATATACAACAAATTGTTCAGTTGGCATATTGTATACTCAGAAAAGTTTCAAGGCACCGAGTCTCATCATTCTCGAATAACAGGGCTGTGAAGTAGTGCATTCGTGCAAAATCACCAATTTTGAGGCGAAAACACATATTTCTTTCTATAAACATATGAAGATAAGCGATAACCAGAACCATCTTGATACAGCATACTCGCTGTTCCAATATGTAGTCATAGACCAAATCTGGTTCTGGTTATCGTTTATCTTCATATGTTTACAGAGAACAATAAAAATTATTTTCAACTCAGAATCAACTATTTGCATGAATGCACTACTTTACGACCCGGTTACTCGAGACTCATGCAGTGCCTTGAAATTGTTCTGAGTATACAATATAATATTGTACTTCATGCCAATTGAACAATTTCTTGTAATGGAAGTATTTTATTTTGGTACTTCTGCATTGCGCCTGACCTGGGGCCATTCATCCATCTAAAGATACAAGGTTCTTTGAGGCCAATGTACATTTTGCATCTGGTTTTATAAAATCTTTTGAAGAGAACTGGTGGGCTGATACATCTAGGCTAATTCGAAGTGTGAACAGCGGAGAAGTCGACTTGTGTAGGAAGATGCAGGGTTATAGGGGGCTCAATATTTCAGAAGTTATAGACTTCATCAATTTTGCATTGATCTTAGGTGGCTCAAAATATGTAATTACCTGTATGGCAATTTTAGCGAGAAAGTGAAGTGGTTGTCTCGTTCAGATATAATAACTTATTTAGCTATTAAAAAAAAATGTGGAGCATGCTTGATACTGATTACATTGTTAAATTCTCATTTTACCTAGTTCGGAGATGCAGAAGATGTTGGATTGCTTTGGAGGTAGGGAACAAACAACATTGCCTTAATTCATTGAGTACAGAACATGCTGAAAAATAAGTGCATTGATGTGAATGTACCATTAGCAAAAATTTACATTGGATCCCAAACTGAAACAGGCTTCATCTATTAACTACATAATAGAATTCAATTTTGTGTGCCTCTCCCAATCTGAAATTGTCTTCTGTTATATGAAAGCTGTATTGCGTGGTATTGATTAGCATTCTTCTTCGAAATCATGACTCAATTTGCTCCAAATCCCCTAATAATATTGTATGTTGTGAAGAAAATTGCAGTTGTTCTCTCCCTTTCCAGTGATTGAAGTTTTCCAAATTTATCTGGAATTTCAGATTGGCAAGTTTTGTAACCATACAAATACATGTAAATGATACACAAATTCGTGATTTTTCAATGCCAGGTCACTCCGATCTCTGCTTTCGCTTTAGACCTTTCATATTTGTTGTTGATGATGATACAGTTGTTCCCTACTATACATTTTACAGCTGATATTTCAAAGACATTGGTGGCTAAAAGGAAACGCCTGGAGCAGTTCACACAAAACTCTTTGAAGAATAGCAATAAGAGATTGGATGATATTTGGCAAGGGCAACATGTTGAAAGGTACATGCGTTTTAGAAATTATTTCTTTGAATAATTGGAATAGCTATTCCATGAACTTTGGATAATTGGAATAGCTATTCCATGAACTTGAATAATTGGAATCAGAATAGCTATTCCAATTATTCCTAAGTTCATGAACAAAAGTAATTGTGTCTACATGCAGGGCTAATACAGGCCCATATTATACCGTTAACTGGTACCCAAATTAAAGATAAAATGAGAAATTGTTGTGACATTGACAGTTTAGCCCATCATATCTTATCATTGTAATACAACCAATAATATGTGCTTAAAAAATCTGTGTCTTTAAGGTAGAAAATAGATGTGGAGAAATTATTCATAATTTGCATTTTAATTTACATTATTTGTGTTGTTGCACTGTCTATGTTTCCAGAAACAAGCTGAATGATGAATACCATCGACAAACTGTAACTGTGTTCCAGCAATGGGAGAGTGACTTGGAGAAAACCAAGGATCAGGAAGAAAAACTAGCTGTAAGTCTTGATTCCACGTGCAGGTCATCCAAACAATAAATTCAATATACAGTGAAGCCTGTGTAAATCGACAAAGCTTGGTTTATCAAGGTTCAAAATGATACTTTAAATTTAAGTATTGGGACCATGAATAATACAGGTATTTGAAGGTTGGTGTTGGTCAGTTTACCCAGGTGTCAGTATTCACAGTTTTCATTATATGTTTTCACTGTCCAAAACACAATCTTATTCTGTCATTTCAATATGAGCTTCATGCTATTAGACCCTAAAGTGTAGGATCATCGAAAACTTCTCATTTTTGCATACTGAATGTAGATACGTTATTGTATTGTTCCTGTGTAGAGATAAGAACTAATTATGGTAGTCAATCAAAGTCATTTGCTTTACCATTACATAAAAGTTTGGATTAAGTTCCTGCCTTGACAAGAGATTGAAATATCCAGCTTTGGTTATCTGGATTCTTTATCATATCCCTAATGTTTACTCTGGGATATAATATTTTGAATTTATAATCCAATTAAACCTAAGACTCTTCTTAATAGGAGGATGCAATAATTGCAATATGCAATATCGCGGTCTTTTGGTTTTCCCAGATTAACATTTGCCAAAAAAAGACTGGTACAAGTGATATTTACTGCATCCCTCTGATAAGATTATTTATGAACTGAAAATGCATGTCAAGAGACTATAATTAACTGTTGAAAAATATATTTCTTCCATTGCAGGGGTTATTTCGCCAACAACAGAAACTATTTCAGCAGGCCAGAGCTGTTCAAAGCCAGAGGTTAAGAACTTTGAGGCAGTTGCATGAACAATATTCCAAGGTAACAACACATGTATGGTGATTTAAGATCCAGTGGTAGTTGTTCATAGACAGGAATACGAGACTTCTTCTGAAATTTGACTTAAAGTGCAATTAACCTACATGTATATGAGTAATCATGCATTGATTTTGGAATTAACTTGTTTTCAAATAGATATGCGTGTCCTTTGGGAGTTAAAGTAATGTCTCATATTAGTTCTTGTTTGTTCCATGGGGCACACGGGTGGTGTTTTATACACAGTGTGGGATTGCCCAGACTCAGTTCCTATAATCCAAGAAATATATATTCATACATTTATCCTTAATTTCCATGATGAACTTTATTCTTTCCTCTATTATAATCCTGGTATCTGGAACAAGTAATCATCATTTTGTATTGGTTGATAGGGAATGGAAGAACTTGAGAAGTGCCACAAAGATCAACAGGGTAACATCCAATCAGAGCTGAGAAAGGAAATGGCATTACTCCAGAAAAAGATCTTGATGGATACAGTAAGTTCAATCTATTTGGTACAGGCTCAGCTAAAAGTTGATTGTTTATTTCCAAAACTAGAGATTTCATACGAAGTTGGTGCATGAATTGAAACTCAACATGAAATTGGAAAGCCCTAGATACCAATGGACAAAATTCATGTATATCATTTCATTGTGGGTATCCTCAAAACCCGGAGAAGAGCTGGCCTAAATCTACTTCCTCGGAAGTTTTGAAGGAATTCCATCTTGTTCTACTATGGTGGAATCACAGTCTGAATGGCACATGGAATAGATGGTCCCAGAGTCCCTCAGTCCAGTAGCTGATCTTCTTCTTGCATTCATTCAGCATTAGTAAACTTTAAGTTGAACTGATACCACACACTCTGGTGCCAGGTGGGCACTAAAAAAATTTAATTACAAACTTTGCTTTCTTAATACTTGCCTTGGGTATTTTGATATATTTTGTGGCATTTGTTTTGCAGTTGTTAGCAATATTTTTTAATGGGGGCATTCAAATATTAGATAACACGGGGGTGGGGAGGAGAAATCCTTTCCGATGTATGCCAGGTTTAACTCCTGGAGTAAGCTTATGTAATAATTCATTCAGCTTCAGGTTGTCCAATATAAATCTTAGATAATAGTCCGACTGCGCAGTGTGAGAAATGACCCACTGTGGGATTCGCCAGTAAATTTCTGGGCAGTTGATTTGTGTTTCTCCCAATGCTTAAATGTGGAGCAATATATCTTTAGCTAGCAATACCGGTATCTGACATATTTTCAACTTCAAGTTGCCAAAATAATAATAATTAAGATATTAAAGCATAATGGTTGATGTAAATTTACCATGGAGGCATGTTTTTATTCATTGATAACCTGTATGAATACAGTAAATATACAGAAGAGAGAGAGTGAATTAACAGGATATTAAATTTTAATTTTTTCCCTCTCCTGTACATTTACCATATTCATTCAGGTTATCACTGATTAAAAACATGCCTCCATGAAAGAAAGGAAAATACCCGGTACCCAGAAATTGTCTACCTATTGTTTGAGATTTATATTGGAAAATCCGGATTGGATTTGGTGAATTGAATGGTGAATTGTATACAAATTGAATATAAAGTCAGATCGAAAATCAGATTTATGATTCATGATTTATTTTTGGTTCATTTTCCATTCTGTTTTTTCTATTTTTTTGCAGCAACAACAGGAGATGGCCAATGTGAGAAAGTCATTGCAGACCATGCTGTTTTAATCTATGAAACAGGAAATGACCAATTAATGTGCTCATGCTATTTATAACCAGATTTTAACAGATTATTTATTAATTAGGCTATTTCATATATTTCACCTCTAGCTTTGTATGACAGTAAGTGTGCAAGACAATGTGCAGCGTTGCACTTGAAAGAACAATTTTTGTCTTAAACATTGACTCCTCAACAATAAAATTACACATTTAAACTGATATAATCTAGTCTTCAATCTCACAGAATAGTTGTGGGAAATTAGCTCCTTTTTAGCAGAAGTGTTCTTAATTCTTGGGGTTCAATAATGTGTTATGAATAAAATGACTAAATTCAATCCATGCAGTGCCCAGCTGTACTTTTGTCAATCATTTAAAAATATTCGAGTACCATAGCTATATAATATTTTTTGCTGTTTTAATTGATTGTTAAATCTTATTAATCAAGTTTTGGTTTGAGTGGAATAAATATTGTTGAATTTACCTGTATTTTTGTTTCAATTTCATTCTTTGTGAATATGTTCAGTTTGTAAGGTCTTATTGTCCCTACCATGGAAATGGGAGGAGATATTGAAAATACTGTTTGTCTGTCTGTCCCATCTTCACATTTCAAGTTAAATATTAACACAGCAAGGAAGCAATCACAGATTGCTCAATTGTTGTATTGCTCAAAAATATAGATTCTCATTTACATGCCATTTGAACAACTGCTTCTTAGACTAAACATGAACAAGCAATTGATAACAAATTGGCAGTTTAACTTAATGACCCAGAAATATATAGGTCAATCTGACTATTATTTTATAGGTTTCAGTTCCGTGACAACATGCCTGTGTGATTTAAATTCGGGCTCCTATATATTCTTGGGATCCTGCTGATATTCAATAGGCTTCTGGTCTGTAACCACCTGAATATGTGCTGTATGTTTGAGATACAGTGATAAAAAGCAACTCAGCAAGGAAGCAATATTACACCCTACTGAATCGACAAGTATGATTGTAGGTGAATGCATCAGTCCATTTGTCATGCGACCATGAACTGTAGATTGGATCACTTCACATTGAAGCCGGATAACAGCTGCAATGTTATAATGAGGCAACATATGATTGTATATCAGATATGTCGACAGTCCATGGTAGCTACCATTTGTCTTGGCAACAGTCCATTTGGCGAATCATTGGTCAAGGTTACACGGTTCACGTCAGTTCGGACTGACCGTATTTTGACCTACCATGGACTGTCGATCGATCCGATGATGATACCATGGACTGTCGTAATATCAGACAGACAGAGAATAAACTATTAATGGTTCATATTCCTCTTAAACACACACAAGTGAAAGGAATCGAGAGATAAATGAGTCAGTGATACATGAGGCTGGTAGTAAGTTCCCACGTGTTCATTTTGTGCTCATTTCCTCACACTATAATTCGATGCTAATACCTACCATCACCATGGACTGTCCACCAACACCTAAAAACACCTCTCGCCGCAAAAATGTTAAAAATTTTTGTTAACTTGAAATAGTAATAACCCTACATTTGGTGACAATATAGTGCGATATCTCTCCATCAAAAAATGACTGGACACCAGTAACCATACCTGCCATCGATATGCTGAAAATCGTTCATTTTCGGCTGTGGTCACTGTCGTCTGGTCAGACACACGCCCACGCTTGATAACGAAAGCACCGAAAAACCTACCATTGACTGTGATTTGACACATGACCGGCGGTGTTTATCTACAATCATACTTGTCGATTCAGTAGAGTGAATCAGAGATTGCTCAATTGTATGCCCCCCCTGGGCTCCCCCTTTCACTTTAATCTGACACTGCCCTGCCATTGTTCTGTTCTGTATTGGTCGGTGGAGGCCGAATTTGGATAATTATAAAAATTCTGTTTCATTCAGTTTTTTTCGCCATGCCTCGCATAATACACATTACAAGTAGCGACCAACAAGTGATAACACAATGTTTTGATGCAAGATGATCGCCGGGGCTTTCGGCAAATCCGAAAATGTAACCTGGTTATGAGACCTACATTCCTTGGGAGTATATTGTGGTGAAATTATGAAGCGATTAGTGAACTTTGAATTTTGCACCCAATTCACTCTTTTGGGGCAATATCATACTTCAGGACCTATGTGGTCTGCTTTGGAATGTAGAATAACATATACATAGCCATTTTCCCAGTCCAAATTGGGTATGCACTGAGATCCAGCCTGGACAAATAAATATATCCCATTCACTTAGGTTTGATAAACAAAGGGCCTTAACTCTTGAAAATATAACCGAATGCAGAGAAACTTCACGCCGCACAACTATGGGACATTGACCACATATGCAATTTTCATACTTGCCCATACAATATTAACAGGTCCAGCCCGGACAAGTCTCAATTCACAAAGATTTGAAGAACAACGGGTCATAACTCTTAAAAATATATGCGAAATGCGGAGAAACTTCACGATGCACAACTACAGGGCACTGACCACATATCCTGCAAATTTCATAATTGTCCATAGAATATTAACCAAGATCCAGCCGGGACAATTAAGTCCCAATTCACACAGATTTCAGGAACAAAGGGCCATAACTCTTGAAAATATACACGAAACTACGAGGCAGTGGCCACATTCCATGCAAGTTTCAATCCCGTCCATCGAATATTAACCGAGATATTGCGCGGACAAGAAATTCGGACGGACAAACGGACGGACGGACAAAGCGATCGCTATATGCCCCCCCCCCCCTCTAATTAGAGGGGGGGGGGGGGCATAACTAACATTCCTTCATTATCAGATAATGTAGTGCCGGAGTCTTGGTGTGTGAAGATGGTATGCCCATGTTTCTGTTCATATGTGATGTATGTTGTGAATAAAGTGTGACTGGTACTTTTGTAACTTGCTTTCGAATCCTCTGAGACAGAATAGGAGTGAAATTTTGAGGAAAATCTTTATTACATTTAATTATTCTTATCTTGTTATCTTGAACATGATGTACACTTACACAAGTATCATAGTTACACTTTAACATCATATGAACTCCAGACTTGATCTTTGGCATAATGCTGCATTATTCAGAGTCTAGGCTAAGTTCTATCCAGACTGACATTGAAAATTTTCCACGGTCACAGCCGGTTGACATGTGCTGCCTTGGAGGTAAATGATTTGGTAGGTCTGACTGTGACCCGTTGAAGCGGCACTATTTGTCAAGTAACCATCAAGCCGTCTGGGTGTCCGTTCCGAATGTTGTGAAAGCAATATCTCTGTGAACATTAAGGACTGCTATCACGTTTCTGCCTTATGGGGGGGGGGGACCTCAAGGTCACGTTCTCTCAGGACTTCGGATATTTTGCACAATTCTGTCTGAATATGGGAGCCTCTAGGTCAAGTTCACTCCGGACTGACCTTGACCTACTTTCAAAGGTCACATGTCAAAATGTAAGTAGCATTGACAGTCCCTTGTGACCACAATATTTGAAAAGCAAATAGAGCTAGAGCATCGATATTTTGCACAATGCTGTCTTATGAGAGCCTCAAGTTGATCCAGGAATGGGACCTTGACCAATATTCAAAGGTCACAGAGGCCAAAATATGAATAGCATTGTGAACACTATTTCAATAACAAAGAGCGGGTTATCCAACCAAAAGTGAGCAAGTGAGTGAAGCGAAATATTGATGCACTTCTAGGATAAGACATCACTGTGACATGTTCAGTGGGGATGATCTTGGATTTTGTGGATTTTGTTACATTTTCGGGTAGAGCTTGATCCCAAGACATTGTGGAAAGTTTCACTCCCTAACTCGAGGGGTAACAATTATTAAGCTTCGGAACTATAAGCATGTGAAGTTTTACGGTTGTGATTAGTTACGGCGAAAAGCTCTAGTTTCCTGCGTTCTCGTTGTTCAGAGATCCACTCTGAAGGATAACAACTATTTGGTCGAGTGGATCAGCATCATTATAATCCTAATTGTTCAATTATTTACTCGACCAGGCAGTTGTCTACCCTGTAGATTTTGTAGAGCGCGATTTCCTGATTATCGAGGACGCGGGAAGCTCCGGCTAATCATGTGGAGCGGGCTTTGTCTTCCAATCGTGTTAGTGAAATAGGAAATAGCTCATTGAAATAGCCATTCTTCAGTTTAGCCTCCTCTTGTCTTCTTATCATTATATGAAAAACTGTTGAAGGCTCATGTTTCCCGAGAAACTGACTTGTATTGTAGGTCATCCGTAGATCTAGCCAGTCAAAGACCATACAGTCTAAGCTCGAATGTTGTTAATCTTTGTTTCAAGTCATGATGTCACTTTTGGCGTCCCATCTTAAAAACGGACAAACCTTCGACGATTAAACTGGTATGATAACTGTTGTACATGTGGTGTATTTGGAGGACTGGTGGTTGTGTGACGTTCCAACATGGAGTTGGCAACAATGACTGACGGAAACAATATTTATACTCCGCACCGACCCAGGCTCTACTATCCAGAACGCCTCTGACCAAGCCGAGAGCATCAGCGAAGGACAACATATGAACCACGGAACAGCACCAGTTCGAACCCCCTGAAGCCGTTCTAACTACGATGCCTGACCTACGCAGTGCAAATTCACACACATATGTTTCTTCCAATTGTTTGCCGACTATATTTGGAAAGAAGATATGTAATGGATCAACTACTTCTGGCCATTCCTGCTGACGGCCGATGAGTGAAGCCAGGCAAATCGGACACTGCTGAATGATCACGAAGTCACTCCAAATCGAAGCCATGTCCCAATCTTTCGTTTGTATACGAAACCATGGAAACAGATGCGTCTGTCCAGCACATCATACCTGGTGATCGCCCTAGGATTCGAAACAACTAATTTTATAACTCTTCTAGTGATGACTTCCCCTCTGCTAAGGATGAAAATCTGAGAAAACGTTAAAACAACAAGCGACATTTGCTACTTCCACTAGCTGCTCTCCCGATTCATCTGTGGATACTCTATGACACGGACATCAAGGACAACAGAGTATAGCCTCCCAAAATATCCACTTAATCTGGGGATCTCCTTCATCTTCCAGTTCGAACGTATAACTCGACAGAACGGAACCAAAGAATATTGATCAGCTGTTCGTCTGCCTAACTAATACAGGCCTCGAATATGCAAATATATTGGGTATCAAGATTCTGAAAAAGTGATTCCACAGCGGTTCAGCTACCAGGAGACTTCGAAAGCAGCGTGTCGATAGCTGCAGCGTTTACGTCAGAGAGAAGAACTTGCGGAAGGATTCTGTCAAAGAGTACACGTTTTGGCATGGGATGGCATTTGCCCGAAGCAGCAGCATCTTATTGGAAATGCAGAGAAGACTGGCGAACGAATCATAACATTCCAAAAACCCGATGCAAGAATCTTGTCCTCAGTCTGTTTCATGCACTCATGGTACATGACACAATCAACTGACTCGATGCTTCACGACAGAGGCTAACATTCCAAAATGTACTGATGGCGAATGGCTGAAGCATCTCAATACCTCCCCCCTGAAATTCAAGGTGCTGTACGTGATGATCTGCGTCAAACTCCGACGGAACCGTGATTATGACATGCGTGTTGCGGAGACCAGATACCAGATAGAGTCAGTCTTAAAGAGGGACTCGAGAATTAAGGTTGGTCAGAGTAAGCTATCTGGATAGATAACTCCATGGTCTCAATCAGGCTTCCGTTGTGCATATTGAATACCGAAAGGGGAACGTTCATCACACATCATTTTAAATTTTAGAGTTGCAAGGATCAATTCTTCCTACTGTGTATGAGAGAAATGCGTCAACATTTACTCCCCAGCAAGGCTACTGGTACAGATGAGAAGACAACAGTGAGTGATATTACTGGCCCAACTGAGCCACTTAAGCTATTCACCTGGAGATCGAGGCGGCGAGTAAAGCCACAGGGGCTCGTTACCGTTGTTAATTGGTTAAATAGGTTGATTATAGGGGGCGGGGGGTCGAGGTCAGTAATCGAGCCTCTTTTATTACTGACCTCGACCCCCCGCCCCCTATAATCAACCTATTTAACCAATTAACAACGGTAACGAGCCCCTGTGAGTAAAGCTGTCACTGAAGCTGTCCATGGCTTAGAGTGGAATGACCAAGATACACAGTAAGTGTGGATAGGGTTTAACGTCGCTTTCAACATTTTTTCAGCTATATCACGACGGTGAAGGGAAAGGAGAGGAGGGGAGGGGCGGGGGTACCTACTTGCAACAGAGCAGATCTAATGCTACCATTTTATAGTGCTGTCCCACTGAAATATCATGTCGTAGGCAAACATGACTCAATCGCATTATACGGACATCGAGCGAACCACGCCCAATACAGTTGGGATATAGCAGACATCTTTAATCTGCCTAAGCGATCAGTCACTGCACGTGCTGGATGAAGAGCAAACCCCGCTATCCCGCTACAAAAATTAGTACTACAGGGGAACATCTTAATTACAGTTTAACTGAAAAATTATGCCAAATCGAATTGGTTCTGAAATGACAAATCCAACTCTAGCCCACACCCGGATTTGTTTAAAGGGTAGTCTGAATATATTCTTGGATATAGGGTATGCAACTACACGTAAGAGGTTCACCTTGTAGTTACAATAGCCAAGATATCATTGAAACATGCGCAATTTGCAATTCTATAACACTTCTGGCAATAACGTCGAGCTAACCGTGCAAAAATCAACTTTTTAGCACGGTTGTGTGAAATCAACACGCGTCTGTGTTCATTTGGGAGGTTCTATTTCACAAGTCGAGTGAGAAAAGGGACGTCTGCTTTCATACAATCGAATAAACAAACAAATGAATTACAAGATGGAATTTCTGTTGTTTAACTGTTGTTTCCATCGAGAAATTGATAATTTGATTACCAAAGCGACACAAATAGACCTATACCCACATGTTCCACACTGCATTTCTCAGCTGACCGAATCACTCCCCGTTTGAAAGACCACATGATAACTCGTCCACTGATATTGGCACGATGCCAACTGCGACGGGAGGCACTTTTCAACAAATGGGGGAAAGGTTGTCAAAGTTTACCTTAATTTTCAACGTTTTATTATATTTTTTTTGTTGATAATCTATTTGAGTTTTCATAGGCGTGCTTCGCCCTTGCCCTGAAATATAAACAACTTGATGTGTTGATGTTTTATGAGGAGGGACATGCTACTGTGTTTTTTTTGTTAGCATTTCGGCATCCAATATATTGATGATCTAGTTTTTACCATTCAATAAATCTATCTAGTACTGGGCTCAATGACAGTGATAGGTTCTTTTTGACCAGTTTTTGTCAGTATTTCATAGGAATGCGGTTCCCACCAGATCTGTCCAAATTAATTCAGCTAATCACGTGGTCATATTGATACTTTGGTGGATTATCTGCAACCTACATTTATGGGCAGACGACATTTCTCCACAACCTGCCTTTCATTGCTTATTCCTCGCTACTATTTTGATAAGCTGTTGTCCAATGTTGGGTTGGAAACATTCTAACAGGTGAAACAGTCCTATAATGGGGAATCAACATGTCATTGCGAATTATGTATACCCGTCAACTTGGAATATATGTAATACCCAGGTAGCCGAGCTCAGACTCAGTGGTTTGTCAGGCGTCCATTCACACTTGGTCGAAGCAAGGCCACTTCAGCGATGAACACGTCATCCTCTTAGACACCCTCCTCCAACAGCCTGACTGTGTTGGTCTGGGAGAAATAGGCATTAACTTCGCCGCGGAATGTATAGGTCTACGACCACAGGGGCTCGTTACCGTTGTTAATTGGTTAAATAGGTTGATTATGGGGGGGGGTCGAGGTCGGTAATAAAAGAGACTCTTTTATTACCGACCTCGCCCCCCCTATAATCAACCTTTTTAACCAATTAACAACGGTAACGAGCCCCTGTGATTCTCCACATGTCCTCGATCATTCGGATCTCTCAACATCACATGGTCTGTCGGTTGCATCGGCTTCAACGTGGGGACATTGAAGAATCTGTCCTCCTTGCTGGTGGATATCCAGTCAACAGAAACGCCACAGAACTGGTGGAACCAATAATCTGGAAACGGCAGTAACTGATCGTTCTTCTTGTCTTGAATTCGTGCGTAGGTTGGTGATGCCAGTTTCCTCTCGACTTAGACAACATGACACAGTTAATTTGTGTTTGCTTCCCGAGATTATCCCAATTGTTTTTTCTGGATTTACTTAAGTGGGGTTCCCGAAGCTGTGTAAATATTGTAGGTGAAGGTAGTTTCGTTTAATGTTGCACTCAAGAATATTCGCCCATATGGTGACAACCAGTTTGAATGATGAGGGAATCCATCGTATTCGGTGAGAACCACCGTCCGTCGGCAAATAACTGGCAAACTTTCACACAAGCACCAGCGGGGGCTCGAACCCGTGACAGTCCAGCGGTGTGAGGCCAGTGATCACCAGTGAGGCGCCTTAGACTATTCGGCCACCGAGGTCTCAAACATCACTAGAACAACACTTCGAAATTGTGAAAATTCACTGGAGTGGAGATTGATGATCGAATCACAATATGATCGACAAATCGAGCTGTTCCGAATCTGTTTCCGATAGCTCAGTTGGTTGAAGTGGTCGGTTTGTTATTCTAAATCGTTCGATCCTGGTCTCGCAGGATTCTCCAGTTTGGTAAACACTGGCCCCATTTTACATAGGGTCAGCTGTTCTCCAGGCTGAGGATTTTCGAGTTTTACTGGTTCGAAGTTTAAGGTGTCGGGAAATTATGCTTAGCCATATTTCACTGAAAATTACTGAAGGTCATTGAAAGTGAAATCTTATCGAAAATGAGAATTCAAAGGACCATCTTCTTCGGAAGTTTCGCAAAAGGCCCTACCAGGGGCGAAAAGATCTTGAGTATTCCAACATGGTTCATGTTTGCATTATAAGGGAATTATCTTGTATTTATGATTGGGGTCGCCGAAATAACGGCATGGAAGTTTGGTTTAGATGACTGTAATTTCGATCAAACTTTTATTATGTTTTGACCTCAGGGCAAATAATTAACCTAATGGTGTTGATTGTCAAGGCTGGGATGGCTTTAACGTCCAAATCATGAAATATTCATCGAAAAAATGCTAAGCTTGGATTATCTCTCTAGGCAAAGAAGAGGTCCATTGACTTTCAAGGGCATCGCAGGAAGTTTTCGTCGAGGGATGCTATGTTTTAATTATATAGACGAGTGAACACCATATTTGGTGTCAATGCAGGTAATGAATGATTTTGACGTGTCGCGTTTATTTGGAGCATTCGAGATCAATGAGCTGTAGTGAAAATGGGCATTGTGGCGATTTTATAGAGCATGGCGCCTCCTTGCGGTGGAATGGATTTCTGCGCATGCGAAGGCTGCAGTGAACACGTCTGACAGGTCAAGGGAGAGGGCAGTAGAAAAAATGGATTTTGTAGCAAATTTAATAATTGCTGGTCCCCTCGAATAACGAACTGCGAACTGCGAACCGCTGTCTAACTTTATGAACGTCCCTAATTTATACAAGGGCAGTTTTTGAAGCTGTAGTGAGGACTTCGTGACTGTGAACACATATTTTCTGTCCCCAAATCGTGAACAAAATGCGTCTTTTGGCTGTATGTGCTCGATACTGTGAAATAGTTGCCAACCGAATGGATTGAGATGGGTATTTCGTTTGTAGTTGTGATGAGGGATTTACAAATGGTTGTTGATTTCTTTGATAGGCATTTAGAAGTCGGCGTATATCACTCAAGATTATTCTCTGGATAACAACTTTTTGATTGCTGTGGAGCTACGTTTCGTGTGAGATACTTCCAACTTTATCAAAGCTAATTAGCTTTGAAAACGTTGGAAATATCTCCAACGAATTGTCAAGGTAATTAGCTTTGAAAAAGTTGGAAATATCTCAAACGAAACGTCAGCTCCACGACAATAAAGACGTTGTTATCCATAAAATAGCGTTGTGTTGATACTGGCGGATAAGGATGAAATTTAGTCCGATATAGAGACGGAATGTTACGGTAAAGGCCTGGATAACAAAGCCGTTTTCGACCTGTGCAGGTTATACGTTCGATTCTTGGAGTAGTGGACACGGGACGTCCTGTTAAACTCGGTTGCGCCAGGTTAAAACTTGGTTACGGCAATGGGCAAATAATAGACTTCATGGTATGTTGTAAAGCTGGGGCAAGGGGAAATACATTAGGCTCTTTCCTCCGCCAATTTCCTATAGCAAAACCTCTGTTTCTTATTCTCCTTCTTTTTATCTTCATTTATTGCTTTTAATTCCCCGGTTTCCAGTCGCCGATTTCCAATTTCCATTCTATGATAACCCACGTTAGTTTATTTTTTTCGAAGTTGTTATTGGGCTCCGTATAATAACGGTGGTTGACCCTTTAAGATGTGACATTTATAGTAAATGGCGGTTTGGCGAACTCATTGATTCGATTAAGTATTTTCTGCTTGACCTCAAACAACAAGATTAGTGGTTTTTTATCGGACTGCAGGTGATGTAATCGAGGGGGTGTCAAGTAGGACTATAGCGACGGACAAATGTTTCTTCTGTCGCTTTAATTTCTGACATAGGGAACGAAAAATATTTTACACAAAAATTCAAGATTGGAGAAAATATATCATACACCGGTATAGCAAAGAACGATCGTAGTGTTCGAGATCTTTGGTGCTTCGTTTCGTAACTTGTGGTCTAATTTCACTTCGCCTGAGACTAGGGACCATATGAAAATGGTTTGATACAAGATCTCCATGATGTTCATATGAACAGTCACAATCAAAGCGTGACTGAGATACGATATTCTAGAGAACGACATGGAAATCCATTTGGAAGAAACAGCAACGGTCAGTGATAAGGATTTGACCACAGGGGCTCGTTACCGGCGTAAAATTATTAATTATGTTGATTGGGTGACGCCCAATCAACATAATTAACCATTTAAGGCCGGTAACGAGCCCATGTGGATAATTTCTTGCCGAGATCATTGAAAGCTGGTGGCCGATTCTCTAGCTCTCTCAAAAAAACTAGCTTGTGTTACATAAAGTTATTTCTATATTCTCATATATCAGCTTGATTCACCACGTTCCTTACTCTCGTTGTACAACGAGGCGTGGTGACACGAGCTAGTATGTGAGCGTCAGTTATTTCATGCGTTCTCGGTGCTAGTATTATTGTCGGATTCGATTATTGTGTTCACACCATTTCATGGATAATTCGTCAACCCTTTAATAGTATCTCAGGCCTACAATGGATACAATGGAAAAAAATACAAACCAAAATACAAAAAGAAAAACATTAGGCATAGCATGATGTTTTTATCTATATCCATTTGTATGTATTATTCAGAAGCAGAAGGCTTATCAAACGAATGTCAAAAAACAACATTGTCCTGAGTGTGTTTTCGCCAAAATATTGATTTATTATGATATCGCGCTTTCACTTCCTGATTTTGATGACCCTATGCCCTGATATTCTATTTTCAGAACATGATATTTATTGTCCTTGGCGTTATTGTGTCAACTGTAATTGTTGATTGCAAGATATTGTGCACTGACTGACGTCTATAGAAGCCCTTATCATCGTCGTTCCCGGAGGAGAAATCAGTGTGTTTAGTTTAGTCGCACGGTTAATTAACAGTACTGATGATACGAGAATTAAATTAGTCATGCTCCATAAGAATGTTTTTGGTTGACTTCGATGTACATGGACATTAGTGCAAAAATAGAACAAAATTCCTCAACAACGAGACAACTGTTTTCAGGTTATTGTTTTTAATATGTGATCCATGTAAGAGGTTTGGCGAAAAATTTATAAGAAATGCCTGGGGATAACCGTTTCGCTTTTTGTCATGATCTTGGTTCCCGTTTCCATTTGCAGATAAGAACGGCATACCTTGATGAAGTATAAGACAATGTCGATTTTGTATTGCACTGTGTGCAACATCTGGCACATCAGTGTTGATCCTTATCCAGCGGCCCAGTAATGAATCCCTGCACAGAGTCTATGATTGGCTGAAACTTCTCTCGATAGACCTCAACCCTGGTGACGTTTTATCCCTCTTCCCATCTCATCCATTAACTACATGACAGGTGATCACTTATCTTTAAATCTGATATCGCTTATGTAACACGACATTAATTCAATTGCCAACGCAGAGTACATGTGCAGCAAAGTGTGATATTTTGTATGTGACCCAGCACACAAACTTACACGACTGGGCCAGCCCAGGAATCCTGAGTTAACAATTAAATTGACGTCGTGTAACATGAGGGAGGTGGCAAGATAATTGAATTGTATTATTTTGATTCAAACATTTTTAATTGTCCTGGATGTACATAGGCTGCTTCTACTATATCAGGGAAACGGATTTGACCATAGGAACAGCCGCATGATATCTTGGTGTAATCGTTACTGACGACAAGAAAAATTTTGCAAGAAAGTTAGCCTATGTTTATATATCGGTATTTATTTCTGTCTGCTCTCGATTGTGGAAGCGGGATTTTTTTTTTATGAATGGGTGGCTAGAGAAGCTCGGATCTGACCTTCAGAATTAAGTTCTGACATAGCTTAAGGATAGCTATCCCGTTAGAGGGTCAAAATTGGTCATTTTGTTTTATTTCTCCATTCAAATATTCACTAGTTTGTCTAACATTTGGTGAAAAAATGAAATCAAAATTCTAATTAGAAGTGCTTCAATATTAGGATTAAACATTTAGTTTCTAAGGCACTGGAAAAATTAAACAGATTGCGTCATAGGTGGTCCGATATGCAGCTGGGAAGAGACTAACCTTTCACACGACTGTCTATTGTAAGTCGTTAGTAGCGGCCTGAGTGTGTATTGTATTGTTAATTGACTCGCAGAAACTGGCCACCCTAATAGTCTGTCGTAAGAACAGAACAGCAGTCTGCATGGGCTTCGCTACTGTTATTTTTGTCTGTTTAATTTCCCTTTCCAAAACTCACTTTCGCCGCATTTTGGTAAGCTAATTATCTGGAGGTCCTACTCATTTACATTAATCTACCCCCCTTCTGATCAAAACCATGCAAGCATCCGTATTTTTGTTTCTAATTATAATATATACATATGAAGGTGCACTCAATGCAGTTTTAACCACCTTGATGGATAAACTTAGTGTAATAGTTATCCAAAATAAACAGGAATTCGAATAGGTCCCATGAGACAGATTAAAAATGTATTTGACAATAAAATGCAAAAAAATAGAATTAATTCATCAGATGTATAGATGGACACATTTTGCCCGATTTCTAGCCTTTCATTTTTTTACAAAATCCGAGATTTAAACGTTTATTTCTCGAAAAGTATTCATGCAACGCTTCTGAAATTTGGCATGTTTGTTACTTATAAGGTGATCTAGTAAACTTTATCTCACTTTTTGTAAATTCGAATTAGTTTTTTAATTTATATCCAATTATTTTTAGGATGTCACTTTCTTGATAAAGTAAAAATACTAGTGCTGGATTGGTCAGTCCCGTGCGAGACTCGAACTGGCGTCCTCAGAGTTTGGCACCAAATCGCCAGCAGTAAATGCAAGCGCTCTAGACCACTCAGCCACCTCAGCTTCCACCATTTACTGCTGGCGATTTGGTGCGAAACTCTGAGGACGCTGGTTCGAGTCTCGCACTGGACTGACCCATCCAGCACTAGTATTTGTGCTTTAGAAAGTGACATCCTAAAAATAATTGGATATAAATGTAACCTATTTTCTAAATGGTATATACATGATATATAGAGTTTTTTAATTATTCAACTTTTAAGAAAAATGTCCATAAAATAGTACATTTTTCTTCAATATATTTTAGTAAAATATCTGTAAAAACAAAACCAGGCAAAAATATAAAAAAATGAGATAAAGTTTACTAGTTCGAGTTGTTTCCTATCAAGGTATGCCATCAAAGCGGAAACAACATCAACAGTTTTCATGAAATTTCAATTGAAAAATGGACGCTATTGTTTTTATTTGGAATTTTTTAAAAGTGGAATATTGTCTACACAGTAGCAGTGTCTGTTATACAAATCTGCCTCTAACGGGATAGCTATCCTTAATGAGAAAATTGGGGCATTTTTCTACTTCATTTGACAGGAAAGTATTTTAATTCACTAAAAATAATATAATAAAAAATTCCAACCCCTCACATTTATTATACGTAAATCGACCAAATTAATCCGGAAAAATCTCCCATTTGAGATATAACGTCACTGTGGTGTCATAGAGCGATGCCTAAGTTTTAATGGTAGAGCATGTCCCGAAGTTCGTTTAGTCTCTAGATCAAGGAACATAATCAGGCTCTAAGGAGTTTAGCGAAATATTGTAAAGCTGAAGGCATAGGAAATACATTATACTGAGTTTCCTCTCTTTAATACCCTATTCCTATATAAAGCGGTGTTTCCTTGATCGTTCCCTATCTCTGGTTGCCGTGTTATTATCATTTCATTCACTTAGTTTTCGGATTCTTCGTTATACAATAGTCGTGGTTGTTGCGGTGACGCAGTTCACATACTTATGTCACACTAATCATGCTAATTGTTGATGACGGTTGGACGCCCTCAGTCTTTTCCCGTTAACCTCAGACAGAAAGACTTATGGTATTACTTGGACACGCATCCGGGCAATTTGTAGGCGAGACAGTCTAGAAACTGTTTTGTCATTTCGGCGTAGGCCTATTGTGGTGGACAAATGCTTCCTTGATTTGAATATATTTTAAATAATCGAAGAATCACATAATCGCCTGTGTTTTATATAGGATAACACTCTAATCTTTTCTGGACGCATGCTATGCATGTGAGTGTATCTTCAGTCGTTAACCCGATTTTGGTATTGGATGTTGCAGACATTCTGTCATTTGGAGTCATTCACCAAGTAAGACGACTTTTTGAAGGTCAACTATCGAGTGGTATAGATGGATCTGACTAGTCAGCACTTGTTGATGGACAAGCTTTTATTACTCAGGGCTTAAGTTCACAATCTGCAATAAGTAGACGACTTTGTCGTCGTATGGATCGGAAGTGATAAAGACGGTATTTGTTTTCTGCACTTAGGCTGTGAACTGAAACCAGGCTGAAGTTTCACATCAATCAGGAAGCTTCAAGAGTCTGTATTTGGTGGATGATATTCCTGTCTGGCTGCGCCAGAGATTGACGGTGAATATAAGCACTATATGCTAGACAAGAACAGGAACACTTTCACCATAAACGTATACAGGTAAGACTTATGTATCATACCGGTATTATAATTTAGAGCCCTAAAATTAATATCCAGTGCGAGGAATTACTGGTTAACATGTACTCTCTGAAGTTTTGCAACTTGTTTAAGATGACCAAGTTTTAATTTAGATGTACCGGATAATCAGTACTGTACAACTAACTGTACATTTCTTCTCAGAAAGTCCCCTGAGAAGATCTGGTCCGTTGCTGACCTTTGCTGTACACAGCCAAATTTCCACATGTTGGTACCGTGTGGTAACTGAATGGTAACCGCAAGTAAGGGCCCGAGCGGTACAGCTCAGTGCAGTACTATTCAGTACTGACCCGTATCCACACAGTACCACTCAGTAACTGGTCAGTACTGATTGGATACCGTACAGCACAACAAGAAATCAGACAAAATAGTACTGCATGGTAACTGAACAGTGACCAACCTGTTACTATGCAGTACTGGTCAGTTACCTCTTGGAACCAGGCTGTTGCTAACTGGCATGTACTGCTCAGTTGAGTGCAGTGCAGTTCTGAGCTGTGATTACCACACAAGAACTGTTCAGTCACAGCTCAGTACTTACATGTATGGTGGGCCTTTCCGTGCAGTACCGTTCAGTGTTGTACAGTTCAGTACATGTCTGTGAAAAATTGCCTGTGTACTGAACATTAACAGTACAGTACTTTAGAGTTGTTGGTACAATGTATGCACATTAGGCCTACAGTTTCATGCAGTCAACAACGGAGCGGTTCTTCGCAGTAACTGCGCAATACGGATCAGAACCTGAACAATATGCTGAACAGTTTGGAGTTGGTATTGGCCAGATCTAGATAAACTACTCCTTATTGGGTGCAGACTATTCTACAGTGCTTCTACAGAAAACACAATCGATGATTCAAACTACCCGAATTTCCAGCTACCCGATTTTGCCAAATATCCAAATCGTTGTGATATTTAGCTACTGATCTGTTATAAGACTAAAAATAACTGCGGTGTGTGAGTGAGTGAGTGAATATGATTTAACGTCGCTTTCAACTATATTTCAGTCATATCACGACGTTGGATCCTATTCTTTTTCACACTCGGGAACCACACGGGTGGGGTCCTATTCCTTTTCACACCCGGGAACCCCACGGGTGCCTCAGTTAGTCGCCTCTTACGACATGCTGTCTGAGGAGCTGAGGCTTATTCTGACCATGACCTGCGGTGTGTACAACGACATCCCAGGCCAATCCCCGGAAGCCCCACGGGGCCTGCCGTGTGTGTGGGTGTATGAGACAGACCGTGGGTGTATGATACAGACCGGGCAGGGTGAGGTGCTGACACCATGTTAGATATCATATATTAGATATTGTGGTTTATTTGTGTGAAGGTGACATGAGCTTTAGATCCACAATGCTGCGTAAATGGTAAAATAGCATACGTTCGTATGTCACTATTGGGCTGTTCATATTTTTAATATGGAGTTGTCATTGCTGCGTATGACCAACACTGGCTGACGGTTGAGCAGACAGGGGTCTGTGATATAGTCGAATTTTGTAATAGCAGGCATCAGATCCGACATTCAATATTGCGCCGTCGTCCATAAAACAAATTTCACGTCAGTAATCAAAATACCTATTTCGTATGACGGTTAGCATCAATTGCGAAGGCGTATGCATTAAAAATAATAAAATCAAAAGAGGGTTTCCCACAAATGTACAAGACTGAAACGTTACGTTCAACAGTTTTCAATGATATCAGCAAGACCTGGTGATGATATCTCGTCTTCGCAATTTTCCCTCAGAGATCGTATACACGGGGCTGCTTGAATCACGGTATCGGTTGACTTCTCTCCATGTTTTATGTGCATGAGTTCGGAAATAGGCTTTCCGACATATCGACATGCCTCACGGGACAACTACGTAATTGTTTTCACTCCAAAATGTGTGTTTTCTTGATACCCCCAGAAATGTTGTGCAAAAGGACTGTGTTCGCGTTTACCATTCCCATGGTTTCAGAGGCTGTAAAATCGACCTAGATAAAGTGTGTCGTTTAACATGTCTCGAGAATAGGCCACAGATATGCCAGGCTTCAAAGAGAAAAGGAAACGTGAACGTCATTTATGTGAACACTATTCAGGGAGTAACCATTTTTTAACGGTGAAAGAAATCTGGCAGTATAGAGTAGGCTTCGGAAAGCATTCGTGACTGAGGATGGTGTATTTCAGTATAGCATAATGCCATACGACCATTCGTCCTCCCGAGTGCCTTCGTACCTGGCTATGACGGCGTAATGAATCCGCTGGGGGACATTTTGATACGGGCTAAATATTAAACTAACTTTAGGCAAGCTCGCAAATCACCACAACTGTGAACAAAGGAAGCTGATTTTCTTAGCTATCACGTTTTCCGAAGATCGTATTCGTCTGCTACCGTCAAATGTACTAATCCCTGCTAATCTGCCCTCACCGACAGCCCGACAATGACTGGTAGGACTGGAGAAAGCACAATGACCCAATCGAAAAATGCAATTTTGTCGTGTCATCCAAACATTAGCCAAAAGAGTTTTCCACATTCACTACGAGATACGAGATTCCATCATATTAGCGCATAAAACTTCACGTTAGGTTTTTATCATTGATGATGTCATTGATTAGCGGCGTCATTCCTCCTAATATGGTGTTCGTCTTACCCCACTATATAGATCAGCCAATCAATAACAGAATTTCAAATGTTTCCGAGGTCAGTGACGTCTCGTGTCTATTTATAAGTTCTTTATAAACATTCAAGTGGGGCAGATTTTTCAAGGGAAGTTCGAAGTGGGAACGTAGAAATTCACTTGATAAATTGAAGATGGCATTTACCAGATTTACCCTATGTCGAGGCTTTTCCTTCATCAGAGGTCCTCGATGCTCATCCATTAACATCAGCTGAGTTTTTACTTTGAGCTTTTCTCTCATCACAGATCCCGAGCTAGCGTATCTAATTCCGCTTAAGGATAGCTGTCCCCTTAGAGGGTCAAACACAGTAGCAGCGTCGGTTATGTAAACCATATAGTTGGATTCCCTACGATGTACGCTTTCATAAAATATTTAGTTTATTATGGTTATCTTGTATTTTTTTTATACAGACGGCAAATTGTCACTGGGATGCAAAAACTGCCTCTAAGGGGACAGCTATCCTTAGGCCGGTGCTAGGGGCCGTGTAGATACTTGATAGTCTCCACATGAACAGCTGCCATAAAAGCGCGACTGGCATACTAAGGCTACGTCCAAAAATCTACCGTATTCTCGAGTCTGAATGTGAGGTGCCGAGGGAAGCTTTCCTGTAGAATCATATGGTTGCTCTTTAGTCACCAGACGTCGTCAATTTTTCCCGCCTCTTGCATATCGCTCCAATTCATATTATTTTAAAACGAATAGTACTTAGTATTTCCAACAAAGATGTCTTCAACTGAAATACACTCACCAGTGTAAAGGAAAGACTTAAATTTACGCGTCATGTTCAGCCTACTTTGAAATTAAGGTTTTCTCTGGCTTTAACCCTTTGAACCCGAGAGTTTCTATGTCTATTAACACCTGACCCTGATCTCAACGCTAAGATAGGGATACAAACGACAATTTTGTCATATGCATAATTTAAACAGCGTTGCTCACCCCCTGGGGACTCTACGTGTGGTAGAGCATCCCTTTTGGACTTGGTCGACCAAACTTAAACTTTGAAGAGGATACGACATAAAACGTTATCTGATTGGCTGAATAGTCGGTTCTGACGTCAGAAGCCGCTAGAGTGGCCTCTCGGGTATATACATTATATCAATAGGCCGCTAAAGCGGCTTCTATGGTTCAAAGGGGGGTGTTGTTACTAAAATATAAGCAATAAAGAAGTTGTTATCTATAGAATAACCTTGTGTTATATATGCAAAGAAACTGAATTTTCACCCTGTTAATTTAAGAAATAATATTGTTTATTAAGTACACATGTTTAACTGAGCCCAAAAATATCTTGTTTTTTATATGGACTTTCCTCGAAGAGTCCTTCAATATAATAATGTTATTTAGTGTCTTATACCATCAACTTGTTTCTGTATGTGGAAGTTAAGGAACCCCGCTTAAAAATGGAAAATGCTGCTCCCTCGATTAAGGGCATTAAGAGTATCGATATTGTCAGGATTGGTTGGCCTACAGCGTTAGGTTAATGTGACTGGGTGCAGTGTAATATCTGCCTATGACATTTTGATTCGGTAAAACAGGCGGCATTTGGAGCTCTCTTTAACATGTAGGCACTTATTGGGTGGTGATTATTCTACAAAATTTCTACAGGAAACAATTTCAAGCTACCCGATTTTGCCAAATATTTGAATCGCTGTGATATTTAGCTACTGAGCTGTTATAAGGCTGAAAATAACTTTCTTGTGTGTGGGTGTAGGAGACGGACCGGGCAGGGTTACTGTGTTGTCAGCATCTTAGATATTATATGTTAGATATCGTTGTTCACTTTTGTGAAGGTGACATGAGCTTTGGATCCACAATGCTTTTTGGCTGTTCAGATTTTTAATACGGAGTTGTCATTGCTGCGTATGATCAACACTGGCTGACGGTTGACCAGACAGACGTATATGGTATAGTCGAATTCTGTAAGAGCAGGCGTCAGATCCGACATACAATGTTCAACCGTCGTCCTCAAAAGAAATTTCGCATCAGTAAACAAAAGTCCTATTTTGTATGACATTTAGTATATGCATTATATGCATTAATAATAATAAAAACAAATGAGGGTTTCCCACAAATGTACAAGACGGAAACGTTACGGTCAACAGTTTTCAATGATATCAGCAAGACCTGGTGATGATATCTCTTCGTCGCAATTTTCTCTCAGAGATCGTATACACGGGGCTGCTTGAATCACGGTATCGTTTGACTTCTCTCCATGTTTTATTTGAATGAGCTCGGAAATAGGCTTTCCGACATATCGACATGCCTCATGGGACAACTACGCAATTGTTTTCACTCCAAAATTTAAGTGTGTTTCCTTGATCACCCAGAAATGTTGTGCAAAAGGACTGTGTTCGCGTTTGTCGCTTCCCATGGTTTCGGAGACTGTAAAATCAACCTAGATAAAGTGTGTCGTTTAACACGTTTCGAGAATGGGCCACAGATATGCCAGGCTTCAAAGGAAAACGGAAACGTGAACGTCATTTATGTGAACACTATTCAGGGTGTAACCCTTTTTTAACGGTGGAAGAAATGGGTAGAGTTTACCTGGCTGTAGAAAGTAGGCTTCGGAAAGCATTCGTGACGGAGGATGGTGTATTTCAGTATAGCAGAATGCCATACGACCATTCGTCCTCCCGAGTGCCTTCGTACCAGGCTATAACGGCGTCATGAATCCGCTGGGTGACATTTTGATACGGGCTAAATATTAAAAACACCACAACTGTGAACAAAGGAAGCTGATTTTCTTGGCTATCACGTTTCCGAAGATCATATTCGTCCGCTACCGTCAAATGTACTAATCCCTGCTAACCTGCCCTCACCGACAGTCCGACAATGACTGGTAGTACCGGAGAAAGAACAATGACGCAATCGAAAAATGTAATTTTGTCGTGTCATTCAAACAATTGCTAAAAGAGTTTTCCACATTCACTACGAGATACCAGAGTCCATCATATTAAAGCATAAGACAACACGTTAGGTTTTTTATCATTGATGTATTTTTAATCCCCGGATACCACTCATACCAATGAGAATAGCGTTCTGATCTGCTCACACATATTTTTTTATTTGTCGATTTAAATCAAACCCATGGGTTCATATAGAACCAGAGTAGACAAATTGTAGTTCAATTGAAAGAAATATATTCCATATGGAACATGATAAATTCCTTATGGAGACCAGTATTTTAAAAAAGTGATTATGCCGGATTTCCATTAGATAATTTGAAATGACCAATCAGATGTTTTAAAACTGTAAGATATCCCGTGGTGCACTTTGTTTTGGATAAAACTCTATTCGATTTACTCGTGTAGCCATGGAAAGAATAAATAAACTAAGACATTGGTCAACCAAGGCAAATTGATATATGTCCCATATACTCTATAGTTGATTCTCTTTCGTAGAGACATAAAGCGTCCATAACATTCCCAACTGTTTGAAAAATACTTCTTAATTCGGATACAGCAGCTTGATCGGGAATCTGTTGTTAAATTGACAGCTGCTAACGGCAGCATGGAAGGAACGATACTAGTAGACGGAATATAAGTGTTGAAAAGAAGGGATTACAACGCATATAAGGGAAGTGGGAAGAGGTGCCGACATACTGACAGAGCCATATGACTTCACAGTATAGTCTACTGGTTAACCTATTCTAAAGCACATACCAAGAAAGAGAGCTATGATGGATATGATCCAACAACGCGTATATTGGTAATTGGTGAGCTGTGTCGCTGTAACAACTCGTACACTGGGGATTGGTGAGCTGTATCGTCGTCAGATGAAAATGACGGCATTTTACACAAAAGACTAGTATGTAAGGCCCGATGTCGACCCAGCATCAACTTCCCACAATGCCAACATATATCAGAGATCAAAAGGTCTGTACAAGGGCGGGCCTCGGGGACGAAACGTCCACCAGCAGAATCTCGCCATATACAGGTAAAAATTACAACGCATATAAGGGAAGTGGGACGAGGTGCCGACATACTGACAGAGCCACATGACTTCACAGTATAGTCTTCTGGTTAACCTATTCTAAAGCACATACCAAGAATCTTTTCATTTTCCTATAAATGCAGATTCTCTACAACTTGAGAAGACTACGTCCGAGAATCCACCGTATTCTCGGGTCTGGATGTGAGGTGCCGAGGGAAGCTTTCTTGTAGAGTCATATGGTTGCTCTTTAGTCACCAGACGTCGTCAATTTTTCCCACCTCTTGCATATCACTCCATTGTATTACCTGTATATGTTAGGATTCTGCTGGTGCACTGTAAGTCCCCGAGGTCCGCTCTGTGTATACATGTCCCTCGACAAATATATATAGGTTTATTGTTTTGATGTGAGATTTAAGTCGTACGACGTCGGGAATTACATTCTTGGTATTCTTGCATTTACATATCTTCATTTTATCCAGCCAATTTCTACGTTCCCACTCCGAACCTGCCTTGATTTATCTGACAATCTTCAGTGTTTAAAATCCGAGATGGAAATTGCTCCTACGAACGAGAGACGAGCCAATCAGAACGTATACGCCGATTGTGATTAGAGTGACATCATCCTTAATTAGCGGCGCCTAATGTAGTGTTCGTATTAGCCCACTATATAGGTCAGCCAATCAATAACAGAAATTCAAATGTTTTTGAGGTCAGTGACGTTTCGTGTCTATTTATAAGTTCTTTATAAACATTCACGGGGCCACATTTTTCAAGAGAAGTTCGAAGTGGGATCGTAGAAATTCGCTTGATAAATTGAAGGTGGCATTTACCAGATTTATCCTATGTTGAGGCTTTTACTCCATCAGACGTCCTCGATGCTCATCCATTAACATCAGATGAGTTTTTGCTTTGAGCTGATCTGTCATCACAGATCCCGAGCTAGCGTATCTAATCCTGCTTAAGCCGGTGCTGGGGGCCGTGTGGATACTTCATAGTCTCCACATTAACAGCTGCCATAAAAGCGCGGCTGAGATACTAAGGCTACGTCCAAGAACCACCGTGTTCTCAGGTCTGACTGTGAGGTGCCGAGGGAAGCTTTCCTGTAGAATCATATGCTTGCTCTTTAGTCGCCTGACGTCGTCAATTCTTCCCGACTCTTGCACATCGCTCCAATTCATATTATTTGAAAACGAGTAGTACTTAGTATTCCCAACAAAGATGTCTTCAACTGAAATACACTCATCAGTGTAAAGGAAAGACTTAAATTTACGCTTCATGTTCAGACTACTTCGCAATTACGGTTTTCTCTGGCTTTAATGTGGTTACTAAAATATAAGAAATAAAGAAGTTGTTTGCAAAGAAACTGAATTTTAACCCTGTTAATTTAAGAAATAATATTGCTTGTTAAGTACACATGTTTGACTGAGCCCAAAAATATCTGATTTTTTATATGGATTTTCCTCGAGGAGTCCTTCAATATGACAATGTTATTTAGAGGCTTAAACCATCAACTTGTTTTTGTATGTGGAAAGGAAGGAACCCCGATTAACAATGGATCATGTTGCTCCCTCGATTAAGAACATTAAGAGGATCGACAGAGTCAGGATTTGTTGGCCTATAACGTTAGGTTAATGTGACTGGGTGCAGTGTAATAGCTGCCTATAACATATTGATTCGGTAAAACAGGCGGCTCTGGAACATCTCTGTAACATGTAGGCAGACTCATTCACTTGAAAACGGGTCATTAGCATATATCAGAGTCGACTGGATTCAGTCCTGGCTGAGGTAGCCAAACTTAAGAGAAACGTGTAGAGCTTTGAAGAATCTGCTGTTAAGAGAAACTTGTAGAGCTCTGAAGAATCTGTTTTAATTCACCTATACTCGAATTACATAATCCACATTTATTTATTTTCATGTATATCAATTTAAGACATTATTAAGACAGGGTTCGCTGATATTTCTTTTGCGGACCTCGCCCCTGAGCCCCGTAGAGCATTGAGGAATCTGTTGTTAAGAGAAAGTTGTAGAGCTTTGAAGACGCTGCTGTTAAGAGAAAGTTGTAGAGCTTTGAAGAAGCTGCTGTTAAGAGAAAATTGTAGAGCTTTGAAGAAGCTGCTGTTAAGAGAAAGTTGTAGAGCTTTGGAGAAGCTGCTGTTAAGAGAAAGTTGTAGAGCTTTGAAGAAGCTGCTGTTAGGAGAAAGTTGTAGAGCGTTGAAGAAGCTGCTGTTAAGCAAAAAGTGTAGAGCTTTGAAGAAGCTGCTGTTAAGAGAAATTTGTAAAGCTTTGAAGAATCTGTTTTAATTCACCTATCCTCGAATTACATAATCCACATTTGTTTATTTTCATGTCAATTTAAGACATTATTAAGACAGGGTTCGCCGATTTTTTTTTTGCGGACCTCGTCCCTGAACCCCATAGAGCATTGGAGAATCTGTTGCTGAGAGACAGTTGTAGAGCAATGAAGAAGCTGTTGCTAAGAGACAGTAATTGTAGTGCTCTGAATAACCTGTTGTTAAGAGACAGTAATTGTAGAGCTCTGAAGAATCTATTGTTAAGAGACAGTTGTAGAGCTCTGAAGAAGCTGTTGCTAAGAGACAGTAATTGTAGAGCTCTGGCGAATCTGTTGTTAAGAGACAGTTGTAGAGCTCTGAAGAAGCTGTTGCTAAGAGACAGTTGTAGATCTCTGAAGAAGCTGTTGTTAAGAGATAGTAATTGTAGAGCTCAGGCGAATAAGTTGTTAAGAGAAGCTATTACTAAGAGACAGTAATTGTAGACTACCGAAGAATCTGTTGTTAAGAGACATTTGTAGTGTTTTGAAGAATCTCTTGTTGAAAGACAAGTTGTTGTTCGCCGTCAATGGTGCCGTCTTCACTCAGGTTTCCTTTCCCCGACAGTTTGATATCGTGTAACTGTAATTGGTTTGCGTTGATGAAAACTGACATGCTTTCCAAGCTCGTCAGATGAGACACGAACACTTGATCGACCTGTTAGACAATATTTCACGCACAAACGTATCCTCATGGAATTTTAAGTGAGTGGATCAATGTGTCCAGGTTCGTATACAAAGTGTAACTATACCATCCTCACCATGAGAATAATAATGACATTTATTGACAATCAGTGGGAAACTGTATAACGAAACGCAAATCAACGAAAATTATAAGTTAATCTGTAATACATTAGTATGCAGGATTTAGTTGATCAAGTGGTAATATGTTTATGATATTAAGTGAACAGACAGCCCCCTACCAGCCTCCTAATTCCTATATTCCGGTCATAAATTAGGAACACTGCTCTAGCAGTCAGCAAGATTGTCCTATATTTGGTTCCACTCTGAGCACAAGAACCGTTCTAAGATTTATGAAGAGCTAGAACAAGACTTTGTAATCCAGAGTTGGCAAACATCGGCATGATCGAGAATTACCTGATGGTTGTATAATGGATAGCTGACACAAGCAGCTTGACCGATACTAGTAGTTCACATATGGAAATATATGAAATATGGAAATATCACCCTCGGAATTCTTTTTTATATGGTTGAATTTATTATCCGCATATATGTACATGGATATTATACGCGACAATAGGAGCAACATGAAAAAGTAAATAAATGCATATATAAATGACGTGAATATATAGTTATATTTTATATGTTATGGTATATATTATGAATATGTTCTTCTCTTTCCGTATATTAATATTTTAGTATTTTTTAAATTAAATATCTCAATGCTATCATATAGAAACTTCTTGTATGCAAAAGAGCTTATTCAACTGATATACATATATATACATTTATATACTTATTTTTGGAAGTTACCATACTATAATACAGATGAGCTTTTTTATGGTACAAGCAGAAAAAACAGACAGACAGACAGTTTATAGACAGATAAACTACACAGAAAAAAAGAAAACAGACCAAAAAAAAAAAAAAAAGCATAAAAAACCTACAGAATCTCTTTTTTTCAGTAAAATTAATCTCCTCAGACTGGACGTCCCAGCTTTTGTCACAATGACACTTGGTGTTGCGTTAAGACGCCCGAGGGCTCCCTTTGTTTTGAAAGCACCCTGGTTATTGCCTCTTGTGACTGAATTTATCTTATCTCTCCTTTTCAGAACGACTTCTTTTAGTGCTTCAAAGTTTGGTTTAGTATTTTTGTATCTGCAATCATATATATGTACGTTTTGGTTATTAAAAACAGACTATTACTAATGCTCGAACTTATATTGCCCAGGATCGCTTGAGGCACTGAAGGTTTTCCATGTGAATTTCGAGGCTTTCAGCCCAAGTGTGAAGCTTGTCCCAAACTTCTCCCGTATAACTACATTGGTAAAATAAGTGAACAGGAGTTTCCACCTCCTGCTTACAGAAGGTACATAGTTCGGAAGCTGCTTTGCCTCATAGTTTTAAAAGATAATTTGTTGCCCGAATTCTATGGAGTATTTGATATTGAAAATATTGTAAGTTACTTGTCAGTGGGTTCGGCAATGCTACACACCGCCGTTCAAATATATCCAACATTACCCAACTATTTAAACCCCATCAACGGAGACATCGCAGCCATGGTTGGCGAAAGTTTAATAGTTCGATGATTCACGATCATATCACTTTAAATTACTTAGTGGGTTTAACTAACACACCCAATAGTATACATAGCTGACGTACAGTTCTGCATGCGTTACCTCTGAGAGCTTTAGATCAAATAGCCAGAGATATACAACAATCTGCGTCTTCAGGAAATATAATACCATCAAAAATCATTAAAGTATGTCAAGATATAGCGTATTTTCGGTTGTATCGTCCAGTGAACATAATCGAAACATCTCAAGATCGGGTTTTCTTGAAACTCAACTACTTAGATAAAGGACTGGACATCATTAATTTACCTCGAATCCTGAATGATCCAGAGGTACGCAACGCTGTACCAAACTATTTTAAGTTCACAGAACTTCCTTGCATTTCATATAAGTACACTAAATCTATAGCCACCAAAATATTCAATTACTCCAATACTGTCCAGGAGTTTGACTGGAACTTATACACGTCAGGAGGCTATAGTTGTGACCATGCAAACATATTGTGACTGGTGACCTTGATGTGGTGAGTGATAAGGATCTGAAATTACTCCTGATGAAAGGACCTAAATATAGAGAGCCAAGAAGAATAAATCTGAAGGTCGACCAGAAGATAGTCCTGTCTGCATTGGAACAGTACGTTATTGATTGGTCTAAGCGAGAAAAAGTTGAACCTACAGTACTCGCTGATTGGCTGGACCTCACCAAGAGCAAGGTCGTTGAAACAATCCGCCATATTGACAGAAGTACTCTTCCCCAAGCAAAACAAGTACTGAGAAACCTCAATTCGCAAGAAGTTCTAGCAAATCTCCAGAGTAAATTCGTCATAGTCCCAGCAGACAAAGCTCCGAATAATATAATATTCATATGTAAATATTACTATTACCAGGTGCTGGTTAAAGAATTGAGTGTAGACATATCTTCATCAAATACGTCTGCTTACTCCCAAACTGCATTTACTCTGGAAGATTTATTTAACAATCACAAACAGTTTCTCAGGGAAAGAGGTATTTGTCTTCCAACCAATCATAACGACATACCAAAACTATACTGGACTCCCAAAATGCATAAATCACCATACAAAGCTAGATTCATAGCTGGTTCTAGAAGCTGCACCACCAAGCTTCTTTCTACCCTATTGACGAGGGCCCTTCAGGAGGTAAAAGCATTTTGGGAAAGGTATTGCGCCAGAACTCTGGCGTTGAATGTCTGTGGATATTGGAAAACTCAAAATGTCTTACGGAAGAACTTGATGCTAAAGGTGACATACCATACAGACATGTATCCACATGGAATTTCTCGACTCTCTATACTACAATCCCTCATCAGGACCTTATTGACCGTCTAAGTTCATTAATAGTATCTGTGTTCAAGAAAACTGATCGTAGATATATTAATGTCGGAAGCCATAAAGCATTCTTTAGCTCTACTACATACAAGAGATATCATTCATGGGATGTTTCTTTGTTGATAGAGTTGCTTGAATTTCTCATTAAAAATATCTATGTGAAATTTGGCAACACAATATATCAGCAGCATATAGGTATTCCAATGGGTATTAATTGTGCACCCCTGTTGGCTGACCTGTATCTGTTCTCTTATGAATATGACTATATGCAGGCGCTTTCAAATTACAACACATATAAGGGTAGTGGGAAGAGGTGCCGACATACTGACTGCGTCACATGACTTCACAGAATAGTCTTCTGGTTAACCTATTCTAAAGCACATACCAAGAATCTAACGATTCGTGATATGTGTTGTATCTCAGGTACGCTTTTATTGTACCTGTTCATGTGGCAACTTGGATGATATGACCACACGGCCCCTAGCACCGGCATAAGCGGTATTAGATACAAATCTAGAGAGCTATGATGGAAATGCTCTGACAACTCGTATACTGATAATTGGTGAGCTGTTTCGCTGTGACAACTCGAACATTGGAGATTGGTGAGCTGTATCGTCGTCAGATGTAAATGACGGCAATTAACACAAAAGACTAGTCTGTAAGGCCCGATGTCGACCCAGCATCAACTTCCCACAAATGCCAACATATATCAAAGACCAAAAGGTCTGTACAGGGGGCAGGCCTCGGGGACGAAACGTCCACCAGCAGAATCTCGCCATATACAGGAAAAAATTACAACACATATAAGGGTAGTGGGAAGAGGTGCCGACATACTGACTGCGTCACATGACTTCACAGAATAGTCTTCCGGTTAACCTATTCTAAAGCACATACCAAGAATCTAACGATTCGTGATATGTGTTGTACCTTAGGTACGCTTTTATTGTACCTGTTCATGTGGCAACTTGGATGATATGACCACACGGCCCATAGCACCGGCATAAGCGGTATTAGATACAAATCTAGAGAGCTGTGATGGAAATGCTCTGACAACTCGTATACTGATAATTGGTGAGCTGTTTCGCTGTGACAACTCGTACATTGGAGATCCATTCAAAGCCCGTTCCTTCTCATTCACCAAACGCTATATAGACGATCTTCTCGCTGAGGATAATCGCTATATAAATGACGCAGTGAAGGATATATATCCACCTTCACTGGATTTGAAGGAAACTACAGATAGCCTACAGGCACATCTTATTTAGATCTCTATCTCTATAAAAATGAAGCGGGCATTCCCTCTCGTCGACTTTATGACAAAAGAGATGATTACAATTCCGACATCGTAAACTATCCCTTTCTGGATAGTAATATTCCATTGGGACCTGCATATGGCGTATACATATCTCGCTTAGTAGCATTTGCTAGATCCTGTGTTAAATGTGATGATTTTAATCAACGTCACAAAACATTGTTGCAGGAACTTATAAAACAGGGCTATTCCACCAAGCGCCTCCACTCAAAGTTTCTCAAATTTGGCGATACATATCGCACGCTGATAGCAAAATACGAACGTAGCGTGCAAATCTATGGCGCTACGTTTCGTCATTTGTGTCTAATTCCGCTTAACCCGGGGCTAGGGGCCGTATGAACCCATGTACTGCAAGATCCTCATGGTACTCGTATGAACAGTCACAATCGAAGCGTGACTGAGATACCTCTTTTTTTTTAGATGACGACTCTATAACGAATATTATGGATTAAGAATACTGATCAGCGATACGGGTTTGATATTTTTGGAACATCATGATGTCTTGCCGGCATCATTGAAAACTGTTGACCGCTTCTCTCTTGCAGGAAACAAGCCCATGTTTATGTATACTATGATTGTCTTTTTGAATTTGGTGCTAATACTGTTATGTGGAAAATGGAATAGGTCTTTGGATTATGGACGCGGATATTCTCTAATGGACGACGGCTAGATTATGAATGACGGACTAGACGCTTGTAATTTGGAAAGCCCCTACGTATGGTCGTATTCATAAGATATTCAAATTTCACATAGATATTATTAATTCGAAATTCAAGCATTCTATCAACAAAGAAACGTCACATGAATGATATCCCTTGTACCAGAAATTCTAAAACAAACAAAGATGGCCGCTGTAATGACGTCAATTTGGAAAATAATATTTTTTGGTCGATTTTTCCGTCAATTTTTTTATTTACGCGTTTTCTTCAGAAAAGCTGCATGATAAATTAGTGAACAATTATCTGATGTGAAATAAAATAGTTTCTGTCCACATTTCCTCGCAGAAAAGCGGGAATCGACGAAAACATCACTTTGCTGGCACCCCACATGGTCGACATTTTGAATTTACTCATGATTCCCTTCTCGGGAAGTTATGCAAATAGGCTCAAAATGCCCCCAATATAATAGTCTAGGACCGGACCTCAAGTTTTCATTTTTGTCGTTCCGGAGATAGTGCAGAAAGTTTGTTAGGGTTAATGAGCAATTCAAGCTACTCTATAAACAAACAAACATGCCTTGAATGGTATTTATTGTATGTAGAAGAGCTAAAGAATGTTTCATGTCTTCTGACATTAATATATCGGCGATGGGTTTAATGTTTCGACCAATACTATCAATGAGCGAAAACGAACAACAAGGTTCTGATGAGGGACTGTTGTATAGAGAGTCGAGAAATCACATGTGAATAATTGTGTGTATAATCACATGTGAATAATAATCGCTATATAAATGACGCAGTGAAGGATATATATCCACCTTCACTAGATTTGAAGGAAACTACAGATAGCCCTACAGGCACATCTTATTTAGATCTCTATCTCTATAAAAATGAAGCGGGCTTTCTCTCTCGTCGACTTTATGACAAAAGAGATGATTACAATTTCGACATCGTAAACTATCCCTTTCTGGATAGTAATATTCCAGTGGGACCTGCATATGGCGTATACATATCTCGCTTAGTAGCATTTGCTAGATCCTGTGTTAAATGTGATGATTTTAATCAACGTCACAAAACATTGTTGCAGAAACTTATAAACAGGGCTATTCCACCAAGCGCCTCCACTCAAAGTTTCTCAAATTTGGCGATACATGCTGATAGCAAAATACGAACGTAGCGTGCAAGATCTATGGCGCTACGTTTCGTAACTTGTGTCTAATTCCGCTTAACCCGGGGCTAGGGGCCGCATGAACCCATGTACTTCAAGATCCTCATGGTACTCATATGAACAGTCACAATCAAAGCGTGACTGAGATACATCTTTTTTAGATGACGACTCTATAACGAATATTATGGATTAAGAATACTGATCAGCGATACGGATTTGATATTTTTGGAACATCATGATGTCTTGCCGGCATCATTGAAAACTGTTGACCGCTTCTCTCTTGCAGGAAACAAGCCTATGTTTATGTATACTATGATTGTCTTTTTGAATTTGGTGCTAATACTGTTATGTGGAAAATGGAATAGGTCTTTGGATTATGGACGCGGATATTCTCTAATGGACGACGGCTGGATTATGAATGACGGACTAGACGCTTGTAATGTGTCCGTTCGCATCTTCAGTAAGATATTTTGAGTTTTCCAAAACCCACATGCACGGAAGGCCAGAGTTTCGAAAGTGTGGCGCAATACCGCTCCCAAAGCCCTCATCAACAAGGCTGAGAGACGATTGGTGGTGCAGCTTCTAGAACCAGCTATGACTCTAGCTTTGTATGGTGATTTGTGCATTTCGGGAGTCCAGTACACTCGCTATGAGTGGTTGGACGATAAAAACCTACTTCTTTGACAAACGTTTTGTGATTGCTAAATGAATCTTCCAGAGTAAACGCAGTTTAGGAGTAAGTATACGTATTTGATGATGTTGTGGTTATACGCAATTCTTTAACCAGCGCCTGGTAACAATAATATTTGCATATGAATATTATATTATTTGTAGCTTTGCCTGCTGGGACTAAGACGAATTTACTCTGGGGTTTTGCTAGAACCTCTTGTGAATTGAGGATTCTAATCACTTTTTTTGCTTGGGGAAGGATATCTTCTGTCAATATAGCGAGTTGTTTCAACGATTTTGTTCTTGACGTCCAGCCGCTCGGCGAGTATTGTAGATTCAACTTTTTCTTGCTTTGACCACTCACTAACATACTGTTTCAGTGCAGTCAGGACTATCTTCTGGTCGGTTTATTCTTCTCGGCTCTCTATATTTAGGTCCCTTCATCAGACCAGATGAAGGGATATGCAGAGATGGGTTAAAATGATTCAGAGTAAGAAATACAGTTGTAGAAGTCCTTCCATCTGGAACATCAATATTTTCCAGTCGGTCGGAAGACGATTGATTACTGTTGGATGTGAATCCTACAATACTAACACCAACATGGACCGTATCAATTATACCAATGCAAATTCAACCCATCATGTAAATGCTATATTTTCTCTCACTCCCCTGATGGTGATTGCATCCGCGCGTGGATACCAACACAAAAAACTACGATAAATTTGAAGTATGTCTAGGATGGTTGCTGATAACACTGACATATGTCGATATGTTCTTGTCAATACGTGTTCGAAGATTTCTCTCATTTATTCGACACACCAGTTCTCCTCATCGTAAATCTGTCGGTATCAGATGTTATCTCTACTCAACAGTCTACTTTTATGACCTGAGGTGATGTCATTGTCTAACGCAAACACCTATCAGTATTTCATAACACACGCAGTACCGATTGTATAAAAACGTGAGTCTGCACATTAAAAGTCCAACTTTCAAGTACTTGTCAGCAACGCAACACCTGGAAGACTCGTTGGAAGCCTTTGAACAGAGAGTTAACTCGGCTGCTCACACCGAAATATTGGTTTGTATATTTATCAAAACTCTTGACTATAACACTTGAATATTGCGTTTTGAAAACAAAATAGATCGAATTGAAGTTTTATAAGGTTGAAAAGTCACGACAAATATCGTCGACGGATGTTTTACATAGGTCCATCAGTGTTTAATGGAAGTAGCGTTTAACGTAACACAATCCTTTCTCACTTTTCCTTGTGGGAACAAATATTCACTTTGTTTCTGCATGATGAACTACAAGAATTCTAAAAAGATTAAACTAAAGACTGGTAGTGTCTATGAGGTATGAAGGAGACAACACAGACATGGCGACGAACATCTTAAAATATTCGATGTCTGATGGTTTGCTGATTCAGGGTCATGCTTTTTGATGGGATCGTCAAGGAACTTCAAGAATGACATCTTCAACGGAAGGGATATGTGGGGAAAATGTAAAGGGGAATATGATGATATTAGAAACATTGGATTCGTTTTGGTTCGAGATCTCATGCTAAAACAATATACACGAAGAACACCCATAACAAAATTGTATTCATGGAATGGCAACACCCTTGTGAGAGAAATAGAGCTACACACGGTTAAACTCTACAGGGCTTTATATAAACTCTACTCTACTCGCTAGAAAACGAAAGTCCTAATCAACTCTACAGGATGGTGACAAAATTTGACGAAAATCTTTACTTTATCGCAAGTAAACTGGAACCTTAATACAATGCAATTCGTTTTGGCCGTGGTCTCTTTTTTGTCATTTTCATGGATATTTATAAAAATATAGTTTACCGGATTGATTCATATGAGGCGGAGAGGAAACTTCTTCTCAATAGATTAAACTGCACTAGGATTCGAGGTATCTAAACCTTGCACCGTCCAGATTTCTTTTTCAAAATGCGGCGTTAATTTTCAATATGTGCGATGGATCCAACAGACAGTCGATCATACATTATTCCACGTTAGTCATCGAAATTTATATTTCTTACCACATTAATAGCTCCCATAATGTATGTACGTATGAAATAAAGTTCAAATGATCACAAGCTACTTTATGATATGAAAGCGAAAGCCCGAGCAATGTTTTCACTTGTTCGAATTAATTGATATCTTATGTTTTCCAAATAGGAAGGGATGATGCTCCTAGTGTTCGCGCTATTGTTTGCCACCGGGGGATGGGTGAGTGGCCTGAACGAGCAAGGTTAGTTATTCAGTTGCTTTTTATACGTTAAAGAAAACTTTCTTTAGGCCATCGTTGATTACTCAGAATGGAGGCAACAGTCGGGCGATTCGGCAACCTGATGCCGATTGTTCCGAAGACCTCTCAGTAGGTTTGTCAATCATCGTATTTAATTCTTCAACTGAAATTTACCTGAATCGCAGTGTCGTTAATATATTTACATCAACCAAAGACAAAATTGTTCCCGTGTGTAGCAGCATAATGTAAATCTTACCGGTGTGATGTCTGCGCTCGAGGTGTCCGCCACAACTGGATACATATATATTCAATATACGTTTGTGATTATTTAAAACCGTTTTGAATGTAGAAGTCCTTTGATCACATAGAAACAATACGATGCTTTGTCGTATAACTGCATTTGACCCGTATAGAAACTCCAAAACATCAAAGAACTTCTTCGAAAAGAAGAACATTTGATTGATTGATGTACACACGCGCCCTGATAGCAAAACGTTCATATGACCTCGATAATGGAATTACATTTTAGCCGTAGGCACTCTGACAGCCATGCGTGCACGTGATCGGAAATGTTCTTTGCTTATGCGTTCAACATGCAAGTCACAAAGTCATCTCGGGAGAGCTAAAATCGGAAATATTCATCTGCAATACCTTCAACTTTGCATAGTGGACGCCGTTGACGTCTCGATGACGTCAGGGAAAGGCGTCACACTGCATATCTATCAGTTGGGTTGACAAAGCAATAAGACTGGAAGAAGTTCCAGAATGCTTTGGTGTTTCTCCAACAATATAAGTATGCAATTGTCGGGTATTCAATAGTCAGCAGTCATTATATACACATGCGTCAGATTCGACATTCTGGAGGCAGTCATCACCCCAAAGGAGAGAACTCTTAGATAGAGCCGCGCATTTGATGTCTAATACTTCGTGTGTAAGCACCAAATTCCAATCAAATTCCAAAAATGCACATGAACAAGAGATAAAGCCTTGCAAAGGGGTAGAGCAACAGACTTTAGAGACACCAACAAGAAAACGAGTTTTACTTGGCTAGGGGCCGTGTGAGCCCATGTACTTCAAGTTCATCACGGTACTCATATGAACAGTCACAATCAAAGCGTGACTGAGATACATCATTCTTTAGATGCTGACTTTACAACGAATATTATGGATTAAGAATACTGATCAGTGATACGGATTTGATATTTTTGGAACTTAATGATGTCTTGCCGGCATCACTGAAAACTGTTGACCGCTTCTCTCTTGCAGGAAACATTCCTATATTTATGTATGCTATGATTGTATTTTTGAATTTGATGCTAATACTGTTATATGGAATATGGAATAGGTCTTTGGATTATGGACGCGGATATTCTCTTATGGACGACGGCTGAATTATGAGTGACGGACCATACGCTTGTAATTATCTATATGCCACTGCAATAAATACTTTCTTTGTGTCTGCTTGCAAGTCGCTTAGTAAAGTATATCGTATATTGAATATAAATATATATTCTTTAGCTCTACTACATACAAGAGACATAATTCCTGGGATGTTTCTTTGTTTATAGAGTTGCTTGAATTTCTCATTAATAATATCTATGTGAAATTTGGCAACACAATATATCAGCAGCATATAGGTATTCCAATAGGTACTAATTGTGCGCCCCTGTTGGCTGACCTATATCTGTTCTCTTATGAATATGACTATGCAGGCGCTTTCAAAAACCGATTCATTCAAAGCCCGTTCCTTCTCATTCACCAAGCGCTGTTTAGACGATTTTCTCGCTGTGGATAATCGCTATATAAATGACGCAGTGAAGGATATATATCCACCTTCACTGGATTTGAAGGAAACTACAGATAGCCCTACAGGCACATCATATTTAGACCTATATCTCTATAAAAATGAAGCGGGCATTCTCTCTCGTCCACTGTACGACAAAAGAGATGATTACAATTTCGACACCGTAAACTATCCCTTTCTGGACAGTAATTTTCCAGTGGAACCTGCATATGGCGTATACATATCACGCCTAGTAGCATTTGCTAGATCCTGTGTTAAATGTGACGATTTTAATCAATGCCACAAAACATTGGTGCAGAAACCTGTAAAACAGGGCTACACCTCACCACCAAGCGCCTCCATTCAAAGTTTCTCAAACTTGGCGATACATATCGCATGCTGATAGCAAAATACGAGCGTAGCATGCAAGATCTATGGCGTTACGTTTCGTAACTTGTGTCTAATTCCGCTTAACCCGGGGCTAGGGGCCGTATGATCCAATGTATTTCAAGATCCTCATGGTACTCATATGAACAGTCACAATCAAAGCGTGACTGAGATACATCATTCTTTAGACATTATGACGTGATGGTCATAGAGGAATCAGTTATCAGACAATCTACCCTCCCTAACCGTATGCTGACATAAAGCAGATATTGACTCTGGGAAGTTCAGTGTCGAGTCACAAAACAGTTAATTGGTTCCACCTCGGTTTTCGTTCGGAAGAGACGGTACCGTTAGTCTAGAAAATTGTGCCCATTCTGAATCTGAAAGGAACCGATAGCGTTGGTTGAGAACATTGTATGTATTCTTGATCTGACAAAAATGAGTACCTTCATTTCAATAAATTCTTCTTTGCCATTACCAAACCATTTAAGCTGGGTGTACCCCGGTTCGACTCAGCTGAGAAAAGACCACACCCCTAATTCTGAAAGTGTGTGTATTCTCGGTATGAGAATAAATGGACCCGTCAATTTAAAAAGCAGTCGCTATTCTTGATTCAAGATCTCAGATTGAAAAGTTGTATCTATCGTCGATGGGAGATGAAGGATTTATTAATTTTAGGAAGTTGTGTCTATTTTCCGTCTCAGAAAAACGGCACTGTCGATTTGGAAAGATATTTTCCAGGTTGTATAGTTGTTCATCCTCGAAAGACAAAAAATCGCTACTGTCAGGTTAGAAAGCTCTCTGCCATGTTGTACAGTTGCCCATCATCGATTTGAGAAGAGAGCGTAGTCTCAGTTCACCAGATTATACAGTGTTCTATTCTCGACCTAGGGAACGAAGGTAACTGACAATTTAGAACATTGTTTGTCATGCTCTACAGTCGTCTGCCATCGATCTAGCTGAAGACGATATTGTCAATTTGCAAAGTTGTTTACCAGGTTGAGCAGTTGTCTATCCTCCATCATGAAAGACGGTGCTGTCAGTTTCGAAAGTTGTTCACCGGATTGTACAGATATCTATCCTGTATCTAAGAAAACACGGTACTGTCAGTTTACGTCGTGATTTAGAATGTGTTTTACCAGGTGGTTCAATTAGTGCTGGAGCCAATTTTCAGAAGAGGCCTAAAAATGGTTTCGTGCAAAACCCACTACACAGTTGGTTTGTCATTTTAGGCTCCCTGGGGAAGTCTCTGGAACATTTCTATCCCTGATGTACAGTTGATTTGTGGCAGCAACAATAAATGGCGGCCTATTTTCGATCAGGGGGGTGGCGTATGAAGCACAAATCTGTAAAATCTGCAGAACTATATTTCTGATCTTCTACAGCCACGATTCCTCGACAATTATTATTGACAGGAGACAGGTCTTTGCATTGCTGCTTAGCAAGTTCAATTTGATCTATATATAATGCTATGTCATGAAATAAAACACAAAATTGCATGGAATGTTGATTTTGTTTTCTGTTTCGAATGTAATTGTGCAGTAATGTCTTTAAATGGACCACCAGGTTGTCAATGCAGTTAGAGCAGTTAATGTCATCTATCTACTATTCAAAAAAACAAACAGGGTTGACATACCACGAGTTAAACCAACAATAAGAGCATTTCCCTTCCCCTACCCCCAAGTCACAAAAGTCGAGTAATCTCACGAAAACTGCCTCTCAAGGTCGTCTGTCTACATATAATAATTACAGTCATACATTCAATATTACTAGTTTGATGACAATGTTTTTACAATGTCTGTCTAGATCTATGAACATTAAACAGTCGTTTCTAAGAAGTCTAATGTCTGCCTAATCTCTATAAACTATCCAGTTCAAGTGGAGCGAAATCACCAAGATTTCAGTAATCATCATCTAATTCGTTTTAGGAATTTGTCTCTTTTCTCCATCAAAGAATAGACGATCCTGTCTTTTACATTGTGATTTGGAAAGTGGGTCACCAGGTTGTATGGTAGTCTATTCCCGATATGGGGAATGTCGGTACTGTCAGTTTAGAAAGCTGAATACAAGATTGTACAGCTGCGTCTATTCTCTGAATGAGAAAAGACGGCACTGTCAATTCAGAAAGTAATTTACCAGATTGTACAGTTGTTCATCGTCGAAACTAGGAAAGACGCTATTGTCAGTTTACAAAGTTGTTTACCAGGTTGAACGGTTGTCCCTCTCCGGTCTGATAAATGACAGTGCTGTGAGTTTATAAAGTTGTTTACCAGATTTCGCAGATGTCAATTCGTTATCAAAGAAAATAACGTAATGTCTGTTTACAATGTGACTTAGAAAGCAGTTTACCAGGTTGTATAGGGGTCTATCATCGATTTGGGGAACGACGGTACTGTCATAAATCTGGTTACCAGATTGAATAGCTGTGTCTATTCTCTGTCTGAGAAAAGACGGCACTGTCAGTTTGTAAAGTTGCTTGATCACTTCCTTGATCTGATGAAAGACAGCCCGTACCAACACTTCAGAAAGTTGGTTGTAGAGTTGTGTACACTCGATCTGATTAAAGACGGTACTGTCACTTTACAAAGTTGTTTCAGCAGGTTATACTGTTGTCTAACCTTGGTTTGGGTAAAGATGGCACTGTCAGTTTAGAAATTTGTTTCAGCAGGTTATACTGTTGTCTAACCTTGATCTGGGTAAAGACGGTACTGTCGGTTTAGAAAGATGTTTACCAGGTCGTACATTTCTATTTCCCTGATCTGAGAAAATAGGGTATTTCTTCCTGAGAAACGTGTTTGTATTCGGCTTGAATAACAACGGTATCGTCATTTTTGAAAATTGTCTTTTATCGGTCGGAGAAAAACTAGCGCAGTGCCAATATATGGATGTCAGTACAACCGAGATGAACCTGTTCTCTCAGAGTGGTTGTATTGTAGCTGTAGTAAACATGGTGGAGAATGAAGAGCTTGATCGCCCTTATGTTCCTGTTATAACCGTACTTTCTATCTAGGGGCCAGATAGTTCATCTCTTTCCAGATGACTAAACAGGGCTATTACATCATCACTGTTGTATATTTGTGTGTAGGGGCAGTTTGGTCATACCATTCAAGATGTTCACATCTCCAGTAAAAGCGTGACCGGGATACAAATAACCAGTTCTGGTTCCCGTGATATTATTACATATAATGTAGCAGTAAGCCTATATTGGGCTTTGCGATCATGTGACTTCTTGTCAGTACGTATTCATCGCTTTCCATCACCAATGGCAATATGTTTTTTTTTTCAGAATGGAAGGACGCTATTAACAAGGCAATGGTAGATTTCCACAAAGCCAGAGTGGAGAACAGGGTATGCGATGTGGCAGCGATGTATACAGTGGATTTGACTTTCCTACCAGATAAGAAGAAAACGTACTTCAACAGGCTCGGTATGGCTGCATGCTTCTTCAATTTCACTGTTGCAAAACCCACTCTGAATTATTCCTTAACATCTGATTCAAGATGTGGGAGGCTGTGTTAGTCTATAAAGCATAGTAAAATAAGAGAAACGCAAGATCCAGTTAGGTCTGCGGTCAGATATTTTCCGCTCCTTTTTTATTTATTTAATAAATGCTATTCATACCTATTAGGTATTTCATTTTATTAATATCAGGCAAAAATAGTGATTAGAATTTTGGAAAACAAAAGATAAAATGCATTCAATTGTACCACCAGTTACAACGAGACACCAAAAGCAAGAAAATATGCATTCCATTGGCTACCTCTTGAACGCCATCCGCAATTACAGCAACATACCAAAATCACGAACACAGGGAGTAAATTGCCTACCACTATAAGAATGTAAGTTGTTCATTCTCGAATCTCGAACATTATACGCATGTATCGAAAATTTTGGGCTTATGATGCTTGAAATGCTCACATCCGTCAATACAAACACTATCAGCTTCGAACGAGCGTTGATAATTTGAGGAAGTTCAACCATTTCCTTTGTTTATCTCAGGCCGACTTAGGGATATCGTCAACAGAGATCAAACAAAGCGCCGCAAAGAAATTCTCAAATACATGCCTGAAGGATATGGTCTGCAGTATTTCACCGATGATTACGCCGTTGCAATTTTCCTATTCAAGGGGGTGACGTATGATGACAGCATCGTCGAGGGGAAGTAAGTATACTACGTAATGTCCTCTCTCTTCAGTGGCTGGATCTTCATGAAGATTCCTCTGAATGAAAATGACGTTCGTTTTTTCATCAATCAATCATAAACCGGGTAGTTATAAACTTCCTTTCCTTCTCCTTTACCAGACACTATGCAGACGATTTCCTGTCTCCGGATACTCTCTATATTTGCAACGCTGTTGAGGATATATACCCTCCTTCATTCGAGCCTAAGGAAACTACTGATAGTCCAGAGTTGAACCAATAAATTTACACTAATGAAAAAGCGCTTTCTCTCACGTCGATTTAAGAGAGACAATCATAATTGATTTTTATAGCATTTGATTGATTTGACAGCAATATTGCTGAAGGACCGTATGCATATTTTGACTGGATTTTAATCACCACAAAGAACTGACCAAAAGAGGATATATCACCAGGCGCTTCACTGAATGTGACTCAAATTATGTGATACATATCGTATACCAACGCAAGAAGCGATCGTAGAGTGGAGCAACGCTTCGTAACTTGTGTCTAATTCGGCTTAACCCGGGGCTGGGGTCCGTTTGAACAACGTGTGCTTCACGTCTCCACGGTATTCAAAAGAACAATCATAATGATCAAAGCGTCACTGAGAAACATCTTACTCAAGAAAACAACTTGAAAATCCATTTGGAAAAAGAGTACTGATCAGAGACAGATATTATGCATATGATATTAAGACACTCGTGTTGCTCGTACGACTCAATCAAAATAGAACAGCGGGATGGCAGCCTGTTCAGAAGCAATGATTAAAAAGCGTTCTGATTCGTAACATGACTGGGACACATGACGGCCATGCTGCTACAAGAAGGACAAAGTTGTATCCCTTCCTTTAAAACTTACACTTTTTCCACGACGCCATGTTTCTTCATCTGCAGTCCAAAGACTATTTATATAGTATATACAATATCCGTTTAGTTTTCTTCTTATTGGATTATAGAGTAATGCGTCAAATGCGACATTTAATATCCAGGTAAAGTTGCATTTCATCTAAATCATATGTGAGGTCACATGTGTCTCACATGTACTCCTTACATAGCACCAGGACTGCATACACACCGTAAATATAACCAAATGATGTTGATTTAAGACTTTTGAAGTTGCTCTGTACGCTAGGGAAGATAAATACTTGTTGTGACCAAATATAACCATTGTCGTGTTTTATTATCACGTGTGAATAGTATATGTGTCTCATATGTACGTTCATAAATGTGGTACGTACAGACCCATTCGCATATCATTCACGTGAAGTACAATATTGTAGTCATCTGTCAAACAGATAATTTTCAGATCGTGAATACCCATTGTTTCACCTGGCACCGTCAATTATTAAGATTGATCCATTTTGGATATCGTGACATCAAGTCTGACATATGTTTATCAACTTTGATAACCTGCAGCCGTGAACGCAATAATTCAAGTAAACGATAGTCGGCTACTCGAAGGACATAGTACAACGGCGTTCGGAGGAGAACTTGCAAGCTACCATTAGTCTTGCTTAGACTGACACTGCGGGAATTACTGCATGCCTGTTCTCGCCAGATCGCGCGATCAGACACACAGGCGGTGAAAGCACATCGGCATCCACCCGAGTTATACATTTTACCTTTGGAGGTATGAAGTATGACAACTAAAATTTTATTCAATCGAAGCTGATGTGACCCGGGGAGTCTAAATCACCGTGATCGTGGGTTCTAACAACTTGCAACTCGCAACTTGCATTCACACTAGTTTAGGCCTCCGTCTTGTAAGCAAAGATCCGAGGTCGAAAGTAGATAAATTGTATTGTGTATAGGTATCGATTGTTTTTTTCTTCAAAATATTCTATTAATTTATATTGAAATAAATTTTATTTTGCAAAAATCAGACCAAAAATGCCAAGCCGAACAGATTCTTGTTCTTTGACACTGGAAGTGGAAGTATGGACAGCCATGTTTTCTTATATTCAGAGCGTTATCATTGAAGAATATATTTTACTTATAAGATTAATTCCCGCTGACTGGTGGATATTGTTGGCAAATGTCGACCAATCATATACCATCCAGTATCGACGTCTATATTCCATTGGAGAATTATTGTGTCTGTGTGTAATATAAATGGATAACAGTCCTTGTTTGAA
>JAVTVY010016215.1:0-63149 GCA_036873755.1 Hanleya hanleyi
ATGCGATTCGAATCTTATGTATTTTGCAGAATACGGGCTTTGCGCATTTTGGAATGCGGCTTTCAAAAAAGTCAGTCCTAGATTACCATTTGATTTGATTTGATTTTTATTTCACCATGCATAACAATAATGTTTAGTAAACAAAATATAATAGTGGCGGGATGAAAACCCCGAGGGGTTTGTTTTATCCCAAAATAATTATTATATTTACAAAGATGATAATATGCGGTAAACTCTTATTATAGTGAGACAAAAACACAAATTTAATTTCCAACTTCCACAGACGGCAAACAGAATAGATGTCTAATTATGTTCCAGTAATAAATACGATTATATCCTCGATTTGAATAATGAGAGCGAAACGTGAGATTTTAACTGAGAGGGTAAATTGTTCCATATTTTAGGACCCTTTATTTTAGTACTATAAAAAGATAAGTCAGAGTACTAAAAGTCGCGATATAAATTTAATTTAGCCTGTCTAGTTGGGTACCTGTGGACAACAGATAATTTTGAAAAATATGATCTGAAAATGTTTGGAATTAGGTCTGTATGATTGAAAAATTTGTCAACAAAAATTAACACCTGGTAGTCGTTTATTTGTTTTATGGACAATATTTGTGATTTTTGGAATGAGATGATCATAGTTTTACTTTAACAATTATTATCACGTTTGATTACAGATAAATGTCGAGTGAAACATTAGAATCTAATGCGTATATTTTTTCTCTTTCAGGACGATGCGTAAACGCAGAAATTTACAAGACAAGACATTCACCATAGATAATGGTTTTGTAATGGTGTAACTCATAATTTTGTTTTTGTTTAATTTGCGCTTTTGAAGCGCGCCTTGTTTGGTAAGCTTTTGAAGTTACATCTGCAAATATCTGTACGTGATGAGTACTCTATTCATCTGAAGTTTGTAATTTCGATAGAAGTCGGATACCCGTGGTTGTACATTTACAACTTTTAGAGCAACGCCGCATGGCATTTTCATACAGAGAGATACTTATTTTGTCACCTGGTATCGTCGATTCAGTTATGAGAGATCGTGTATGTAATTAACAAGAAACACTGCGATAGTCTTGTTTCGCCGTTGGGCTTCGAGTGGGTCATCAAAATAACCATTGTTTATTACTTCTTAATTTGCTATGGGTTGTATACTTCCCGTGAACGTCCATTTATTTGAGATATGGTAGTAATAAAGCAAATGCCCATGGATGTCCCGTGGATGCCGCCTCCGGAAGTAACTCTTGCGTCCTTCGTGGCTCGAAAATCAAGCTGTGTATAGACCAATAGAACAGACGAAAAAGCTGATCACTTTACTATTATTATGGCTAGACAATAAATTGACAGCTTGGCAATATTGTTTACTAATCAAGCAGGATTCTTACCTATATGCTCACCGGAAATTAGTTTCTTCCACGTATAGTCCTGCTGGATAGGAATATGGGACTTTCTTGCACAATCATATGTTTATTGGTTAGAATCTTACAACAAAATATAAACATAACGAAGAAATATGTGCATATACGAATAATATTATCCGGAGAAAAGGCGGTCATTCCTCTAGTTTCAATATGTCCATGCAGCAAACAAACCTGCAATGTAGAATAAAAGTGCGTTAAGTTGACCATAATAAATAAAACACCGATAATCAAATATTTGGATCTGTTTCTATAAAGTCTCAAATAAACGATTGGTTGTCAAAAAATACATCTGTCTCAGCGCATTGCCGAGAAATTCACTTCAATCTAAAACATTAAAAATGCTTGAATGAAGACTCAATGGAAATTCACACCTCCACTTTCTCTCAAGTAGCGATGTTCAAAATCCCTTATCAGGGTCACCAAATATTCTCCCGTGAAAATTCTTTTTCATGGCACCCACCAAAGTATAGCTCTAGAAACTTTCTGGATAATTTTAATGTATTCGACTTGTGAATTGAAGGATCGTGAATATAGCGTTTTCCTCTCTGATCTGGTATATCGCCATGAACGTTTCGACAGACACGTGGTCTACATCGCTCTTTATTTTTCCGCCATGCGGGAGCAGTCCTGTGTCGACTTTTCTATGCTGGGGATATACGGCAGTCGAAATGGAAGGCCACGTGCGTGTACGCGTGTGCTCCTTGACCGTACACAAGCTGGGGTTTTTTTTCAGACAGACACGTAAAATAAATTGCGATATTTCTAAAATATTAAAGCTAAACGCGCGTGTTGATGACACATGATTTTCCCTGTGGACTGCAATACAGTACACAGGCCAAATAACATAAGAACCCTTTCCATTTTTTGGTTTATTTAACGTAAAACATAGAGTCGATTTGCCAAGAATTTTCGGCGATATACCGGCATTAGTTTTTTTTATCAATTTCCTTGAAAACGCATTCATAAAATGAAATATTTAAATACATTTTTTTATCTCGAGTATTATAGGATCATGAAAATATAAATATCATTTCTGTCTCTTCAGCTCTTTTCATGTTATATTTATTGGGAAAAGTGTAACACGATTTGCCAGTGAGGTATTAAAACGTGCTCTGAAGTGGGCGAATTTCAGCGGAATTCCCCGCAAATCGTGTTACACGTTTTCCGGTAAACATTACAAGAAAACCGCTGAAGATACAAAAATCATATAATAGTTTCATGGTCCCATAATACTCGCGATGAAAAATATTTATTTAGATTTCTATTGTATCCATGCGTTTTCAAGGAAAGTGATCAAAACCTAGTGTCGGCATTATCGCGAAAATTTCCAGGCGAATCGACACCATTTTTCCCCGGTAGACTTCCGTATCGCCCTGAATAACAAGGAAATATTTATCAACCTAAATATTTCTGAAACGGGTATTTCTTTAAGTTAAATAGTAACTGAACAGAATTCAGATCAGTAAGATATCGGCAGAGTTATCTGTTGATTACCTTTTCCGGCCTATTCAAAGAAAATGTTTACACCGTGCATACATGGGGAGGGTGTTATTAAACCATTCAGTTTTATTTGCGTACGTGATACTTTCATTATCATAGCTAGATGATTGTCATTTTCATAGAAAAATTTTGCACACAAACAGCGACTTCCCGTAATCAAACCTTTAAAACAAACGCGGAAGGCGATTAAAGTGTAATTTATTTCCCCTGTATTAAACCCGTTTTCACATTCGCTGATAGCGCTATATTTTGCTGCACATGTGCGCAGTTGAGAGCTAAGGCACGGCCTGTTCACCCAGTGTGTATTTATGCGCAGCTTAACACGTGCGATCGTCTTTTATCAGCCGACAATCGTTTTCTTCCAAACGACGACGTTTTATTCCGAACGACAGCGGCACCTTCGGCAGTCTTCGGTGATGGTTTTTTTGATCGTTTGTTACACAAAAAAACGATGGTGCAAACGATGGGTGTAGTAGCTGAACGTTTTTTTCCATCGTTTAAAACGTCTCAACAGCAAACGATGGTTGGATACCGTCCCTTATTCTTTTGGACTTTCCAAATTCGAATTTTTCGAATTTTTTATATGTTTTCTTCGCAAAAACTGGCTGATACATTAGTAAATAACAATCTGCATGATACGAAATAAAATAGTTTTTTCCCCACTTTTCTATGAAGTATTAAATATGATGAAAATGTCGCTTTTCATATGATAAACTAAAAAGTCACGAAGTGTCCGCTCTCAGTTTTTCTCGTTCGGGGATAGGAGCAAAACAACAAAATAGATAGACGGAAATGTGGTTATCTCTAGGTATAGGCTCTTCTTCGTTTTCCAAAATACCCTGTAACAACAACAACACTCGCTTCACTAAGCCATTAATGGATTTGCCGACACGGTTCAGATAATTTCTGTTGAAACTTGCTCCATTAATGATCTAGCTAAAATTAGTAATAGTAATCAAAAGTTACTACTTTCAGCAAATGAGTATATTATGAGATCCACCAAAGAAATTGTCTCCAATCTTCGACGTGCTTCATGAGCATTGTACGAAATCTGATAATTTGACAATTAAATAAAATGATTGTTCATGCTTTCAAATTGCTTTTACGTTTATTTTAATGCCTTCAGCAATGCTTCGACAAAGATTTCCAGGTCATCGAAGCAAAATATCTGAAAATTCGAGTTGCCCTGGACAAATGGAGAACTGAATCTGTTGAAACGATAGAGGAGAGACGAGATTCTGTGCTCAAACAGACGGAGAAAGGAATGGAAAGGCTTCGGTCACAGTTGATGGAGATAGAGATCTATCTAAAGGAGAAAGTCGAATACTTTGAAAGTAAACAAGCTGTAGCATTTTTGCTGGTAAGCTGATTTTATTAGCCCACCATCACCAGATGGTGGGCTGTTCAAATCACTTTTCGTCCGTGGTCCGTCGTCCGTCAGTCAGTCCGTCCGTCAGTCCGTCCGTCAGTCCGTCAGTCAGTCAGTCCGTCAGTCCGTCCGTAAACAATTCTTGTTACCGCGATTTCTCAGGAACTACTGCATGGATCTTTTTCAAATTTGGTACACAGATTCCCCTTGGGGTCTAGTTGTGCAAGAAACCTTTTCTGGTCCGATTCGAAAATCCAATATGGCCACCAGGCAGCCATCTTGGATTTCCCCATGAAACCTTGTTACCGCGATTTCTCAGGAACTACTGCATGGATCTTTTCCAAATTTGGTACACAGGTTCCCCTTGAGGTCTAGTTGTGCAAGAAACCTTTTCTGGTCCGATTCGAAAATCCAATATGGCCACCAGGCAGCCATCTTGGATTCCCTCCCTGAAACCTTGTTACCGCGATTTCTCAGGAACTACTGCATGGATCTTTTTCAAATTTGGTACCCAGGTTCCCCTTGGGGTCTAGTTGTGCAAGAAACCTTTTCCGGTCCGATTCGAAAATCCAATATGGCCACCAGGCAGCCATCTTGGATTTCCCCATGAAACCTTGTTACCGCGATTTCTCAGGAACTACTGCATGGATCTTTTTCAAATTTGGTACACAGGTTCCCCTTGGGGTCTAGTTGTGCAAGAAACCTTTTCTGGTCCGATTCGAAAATCCAATATGGCCACCAGGCAGCCATCTTGGATTTCCCCATGAAACCTTGTTACCGCGATTTCTCAGGAACTACTGCATGGATCTTTTTCAAATTTGGCATACAGGTTCCCCTTGGGGTCTAGTTGTGCAAGAAACCTTTTCTGGTCCGATTCACAAATCCGATATGGCCACCAGGCAGCCATCTTGGATTTCCCCATGAAACCTTGTTGCCGCGATTTCTCAGGAACTACTGCATGGATCTTTTCCAAATTTGGTACACAGGTTCCCCTTGGCATCTAGTTGTGCAAGAAACCTTTTCTGGTCCGATTCGAAAATCCAATATGGCCACCAGGCAGCCATCTTGGATTTCCCCATGAAACCTTGTTATCGCGATTTTTCAGGAACTACTGCATGGATCTTTTCCAAATTTGGTACACAGGTTCCCCTTGGGGTCTAGTTGTGCAAGAAACCTTTTCTGGTCCGATTCGAAAATCCAATATGGCCACCAGGCGGCCATCTTAGATTTCCTCGTGAAAATTTGTTATCGTCATTTCTCGGGAAGTACGGCCTGGATCTTTCTCAAATGTGGTAGACAGGTTGCCCTTGTGGTCCAGTTGTGCAACATACCTTTCTGGTCCGATTCCTAAATCCAATATGTCCAACAGGCGGCCATCTTGGATTTCCCCATGAAACTTTGTTATTGCGATTTCTCAGGAACTACTGCATGGATCTTTATCAAATTTGGTACACAAGTTACCCATGTCATCTAGTTGTGCAAGATACCTTTTCTGGTCCGTTTCGAAAATCCAATATGGCCACCAGGCGCCCATCTTGAATTTCCCCTTGAAACACTGTTATCTTGAATTCTCAGGAAACATTTCATGGATCGTTCTGAAATTTGGTACACAGGTCCCACATGGGCCTAGTTGTGCAAGATACCTTTTCCAGTCCGATTCGAAAATCCAATTAATACGGTGTTCCCGAGTTGTGACGTTGCATCACAAGAGTCGATGGATTAAAGGGTCGGGCATATTCTATATATTGACTATAGAGAATATCCATATCTTCACCTTCCATATCAAGGAGTTAAAATAATTCGGAATTAAAATGTATTTCGTCAAATTTTAAATCAGTTTTCTTTAGTCCATGCAGTTGCAAGTGAACTGCCCCACCCTTTCGTCTGCCGGCAGGTCAGCTACATGCAGGGACGTCACTCTTGTGACACAATGTCACAACTCGACAACTGTAAACTACTGCATGTTTCGATCCAAGGGAAATAATCAAGATTCAGACACTTTCAAATTCGAAGTTTCAACATTACTGCGCGGACCGGATCCCTTCAGTATTAAGTATTGTACCATCTTACTATTTTCGAGCATGGTATCTTAAAAGAGATATCTCAAACTAGTCCAGTAAACAGAACAGAATTAGCATTCGTTCCAAATTATAAAATCTTAAGTATGCCAAAGTGTCAAAGAGATTTTTCTTCGCTTCCAGTACCCAATGATGACACGTGCAAAAAAATAAATAAAATAAAAATACTACAAAACGAAGACGAAGGATCCTCCGTACATGTACATTCACTTTCAGACTAACTTTGCTCATTTCTATTGTACTATAACAACTGACATAAGTTCAGTTTCTAGAAATCTTGAAACTCCCGAAACTTAGAAAGATTATATCTTGGTGTTTTCCAGTGTCGCTTTTTCGATCTTTTTCGCTTAGATTCGAAATTCTGTAAACAAAATTACAACTCAATCGTCTCAGTAACAATGGACAAAAAGATCCTCTTGTCATTAGCTTACAATTATCGGACAATGGTGGGCGCCAAGATCCTTCAGGATCTCTCGTTTATTTTCTCACTGAACGGGGGGCACTCCTTTTGACAAAAAATGTCATTTGTCTCGAAACACTGATTATGCATGGAAAAACAAGCTTGTTTTAAATTAAATTACTTTATTGTGTGGCATTCGTCAAGATTAGAAAAAAATGCTTTAGGTGTTCAACATAGTTCGAGATATTCTTCATAGAGATCTTGTAGGTTCTCAGTCATATACACTATTCTAGTTCACCAGCGGTTTTTAGCCCACCATCACCTGATGTTGGGCTGTTCAAATCACTTTTCGTCCGTGGTCCGTCGTCCGTCCGTCGTCCGTCAGTCAGTCAGTCAGTCCGTCCGTAAACAATTCTTGTTACCGCGATTTCTCAGGAACTACTGCATGGATATTTTTCAAATTTGGTACACAGGTTCCCCTTGGGGTCTAGTTGTGCAAGAAACCTTTACTGGTCCGATTCGAAAATCCAATATGGCCACCAGGCAGCCATCTTGGATTTCCCCATAAAACCTTCTTGGATTTCCCCATAAAACCTTGTTACCGCGATTTCTCAGGAACTACTGCATGGATCTTTTCCAAATTTGGTACACAGGTTCCCCTTGGGGTCTAGTTGTGCAAGACACCTTTCCTGGTCCGATTCAAAAATCCAATATGGCCACCAGGCAGCCATCTTGGATTTCCCCCCTGAAACCTTGTTACCGTGATTTCTCAGGAACTACTGCATGGATCTTTTTCAAATTTGGTACCCAGGTTCCCCTTGGGGTCTAGTTGTGCAAGAAACCTTTTCTGGTCTGATTCGAAAATCCAATATGGCCGCTAAGCAGCCATCTTTGATTTCCTCAAGAAACATTGTTATGGTCATTTCTCAGGAACTACTGCATCGATCTTTTTCAAATTTGGTACACAGGTTTCCCTTGGGGTCTAGTTGTGCAAGAAACCTTTTCTGGTCCGATTCGAAAATTCAATATGGCCACCAGGCAGCCATCTTGGATTTCCCCATGAAACCTTTTTACCGCGATTTCTCAGGAACTACTGCATGAATCTTTTTCAAATTTGACATACACGTTCCCCTTGGGGTCTAGTTGTGCAGGAAACCTTTTCTGGTCTGATTCGAAAATCCAATATGGCCATCAGGCAGCCATCTTGGATTTCCCCATGAAACATTGTTATTGCGATTTCTCAGGAACTACCGCATGGATCTTTATCAAATTTGGTACACAGGTTCCCCATGTCACCTAGTTGTGCAGGATACCTTTTCTGGTACGTTTCGAAAATCCAATATAGCAACCAGTCGCCCATCTTGGATTTCCCAATGAAACTTTGTTATCCTGATTTCTCAACAAGAACTTCATGGATCTTCCTCAAATTTGGTACACAGATTCCCCTTGTGGCCCAGTTGTGCAAGATACCTTTTTTGGTCCGATTCAAAAATCGAATATGGCTGCCAGGTGGCCATCTTGAATTTCCCCTTGAAACACTGTTATCTTGAATTCTCAGGAAATATTTCATGGATCTTTCTGAAATTTGGTACACAGGTCCCACATGGGGCCTAGTTTTGCAAGATACCTTTTCCGGTCCGATTCGAAAATCCAATTAATACGGTATTCCCGAGTTGTGACGTTGCATCACAGGAGTCGATGGATTAAACGATGGGGCATATTCTATATATTGACTATAGAGAATATCCATATCTTCACCTTCCATATCAAGGAGTTGAAATAATTCGGAATTAAAATGTATTTCATCAAATTTTAAATCAGTTTTCTTTAGTCCATGCAGTTGCAAGTGAACTGTCCCACCCTTTCGTCTGCCGGCAGGTCAGCTACATGCAGGGACGTCACTCTTGTGACACAATGTCACAACTCGACAACTGTAAACTACTGCATGTTTCGATCCAAGGGAAATAATCAAGATTCAGTCACTTTCAAATTCGAAGTTTCAACATTACTGCGCGGACCGGATCCCTTCAGTATTAAGTATTGTACCATCTTACTATTTTCGAGCATGGTATCTTAAAAGAGATATCTCAAACTAGTCCAGTAAACAGAACAGAATTAGCATTCGTTCCAAATTATAAAATCTTAAGTATTGCAAAGTGTCAAAGAGATTTTTCTTCGCTTCCAGTACCCAATGATGACACGTGCAAAAAAATAAATAAAATAAAAATACTACAAAACGAAGACGAAGGATCCTCCGTACATGTACATTCACTTTCAGACTAACTTTGCTCATTTCCCTTGTACTATAACAACCGACATAAGTTCAGTTTCTAGAAATCTTGAAACTCCTGAAACTTAGAAAGATTATATCTTGGTGTTTTCCAGTGTCGCTTTTTCGATCTTTTTCTCTCAGATTCGAAATTCTGTAAACAAAATTACAACTCATTCGTCTCAGTAACAATGGACAAAAAGATCCTCTTGTCATTAGCTTACAATTATCGGACAATGGTGGGCGCCAAGATCCTTCAGGATCTCTCGTTTAAGTTCCTTTTTTATTTTGTCTAATTTCACAGGACTCCGAAGATACAATCAAAAAGTAAGTATCACATATGACATGGTCAGTTTTCTTGTTTTGTTAAAATACCGAAACGTTGATTCACATCTAGCAATTTGAACATTGATTTAAAAAGTATGGCAATAATTACTCTACCTCATAGTTTATTTTGCCTTATCAGCGTGCAAATCTGTTTAAAAAGCCCTCCCGTTCTTAAGTTACTGGCCAGGTAATATATCTATAAATTGAAATACTTACAGAACGTATCCACTTCCTCCAGGGATAAGTTCCACACTCATATATTGGACTCTCTGTCTCCTGAGCTAAGTATAATTTGAAATCGATTTAAAAATTCAGTCAAATTACAATTCCTTATATTAAAAATAATTAGGCAATTTTTAGATTCGTTTTTGAAGGCAGCAAAGAGTTGGTGGAGAGAGGGGGAAAATGCTCTGGCTGCAATGTTGGTGTAGTATTTTTCCTGCGCTAGTCACTCGACTAACGGTGTTTTTATTACCAGAACGAGGGTTTATCTACAGAGTCCCGTCTTCACTACTGAACGCTTCTTTCTAGTATTCCATACGTAAAACTAACGTTATTCATATGTGTATGGAAACTTTCAGTGTGTTCTGCATTTGCCATGTATTATCTTTTCAATAACAGCTTAGGTAAACGATTAAAAAGATCAGCTGATATGTTGCAAGAATGCTACCCTTTCAAACTGGCTAAACGATCAAGTCTAGATACACCTGTACCGTCCGTGCTAGAGACTGCACTTTACTTCTTCGAACGAAAGACAGATGGATCCCTGAAGTTAAGATTTGGGGAGCAAAATGTTCTGTGTAAGTATTGAAGTTCAAACTAGAGGTTCCGCTTTGACCCTTGAGTTGCCGTTCCGGCATGAAGCCTATGCTGATTGTTTTTTAAACAAATACATACGTCTCTCTCAACCTCTACCTCCTTGCCTCCCCCCCCCCCCAATGTGCACATTATTTATGAGATAGTGCTATAAAGTGAATGTTGCAATAAGTATTCGAAAAAAAACTGCGCATCTGAAATTATTGATAAAGATCACATAGCATTTTTATATGTTGATGCTGACAACACCCCGCGGCTTGATAGGTTGAGGGGTAGAAATGCTATGTGGATAAGCGGAAAGGGGTCAAGTTGTTTGAACTTGACTCCTTATTTAAACGTGATAAATAGATCCAATGGAATGTATTCAGTCAGACAGGCTGGTATTGTGTTAACATTTAGTGTTGTAACGTGAGTAATTATGTTTAACTAGCAGTAACTGGTGTAGATATTGTAAAGACATGTATCAAAATACCATATTATTAAAAGAAAGGAGAATTATGCTCATCTTAATATATTGGTAACTGCATTGAAAATATACGAGTTATCCTCAACGTTATGAGATAGGCAAACACTAAATTTAATGCCCAAAGAAAGTATGACTGAAGGGTCACGAACGAGTGCACAGAGTAACCCAATGAGAAGTCGGGATTTACATAGCAGTTGGTGGATTTCTGGACACCTACAGCATCCAACAAATAATTGTGAAACATCAATCATATCGAAAATGGTCACATTATAGGAAAGACAAAAAACATACAAAAGGCACACCTATAACATACATGCTGTACTGTAAAGAAGTTTCATGCATCTGCTACCAGCAGTTTCCAGGATATGGATTGTTAAAAAATGTGACGGACAGACAGAAGGACACCATGTATGGACGCACGCAGGCACTCTCAACAAAACCTACCAGATGAGGAGGCCATCCCAATGAATGTTCCATCCAAGTTCGGCGAAATTATATCAAGTTGTTCTCCACATATATGGCACACAAGACCTTACATTCATGTGAAAGAAGACGGACATCAGACATGGACACTAGCACGCACAAACACCTTATCAGAAGAGGAGGCCATCATGGTGAAATTCCATTAGGTATTTCTCCACATATCTTGCAAACAAGGTTGTATATACATATAGAAGTAGATGGACGGACCTCGGACACGGACGGTTGCACGAGCACACTCCAAAACCTGAACAGATGGGAGGACTATCCGAATGAAGATTCCTTCCAAATTTTGTGAAATTCCGTCCAGTAGTTCTCCAGATATCTAGCAGACAAGGCATGTATACACATATACAAGTAGATCGACGCTTCAGCGGACATGGACGGATGCACACACATACACGAAAACAGATGAGGAGGCCATCCCAATCAAGGTTCCATCCAAGTTCGGCGAAATTATATGAAGTAGTTCTCCACATATCTGGCACACAAGACCTGTTCATACATGTGAAAGAAGAAGGACACCGGACATGGACGGATGCATACACATACACCAAAACCTAATCAGATGAGGGGACTAACCCAATGAAGCTGCCAGCCAAGTTTGTTGAAATTCCGTCCAATAGTTCTCCAGATATCTTGCAGACAAGGGCTGTATATACATGTACAAGTAGATGGACGGACGGACGGACACCGGACACGGACGGTTGCACGCACACACACCAACACCTGAACAGATGGAAGTACTATCCGAATGAAGATTCCTTCCAAATTTTGTGAAATTCCGTCCAGTAGTTCTCCAGATATCTAGCAGACAAGGCGTGTATGGACATATACAAGTAGATGGACGCTCCAACGGAGTGGGACACATACACCCAAACCTAATCAGATGAGGGGACTATCCCAATGGAGCTTCCATCCAAGTTTGTTGAAATTCCGTCCAATAGTTCTCCAGATACCTTGCAGATAAGGCATGTATATCGATGTACAAGTAGTTGGACGGACGGACACAGGACACGACGATTGCACGCTCACACATCAAAACCTAATCAAATGGGAGGACTGTCCGAATGAAGATTCCATCCAAGTTTGGTAAAATTCCGTTCAGTAGTTCTCCAGATATCTTGCAGACAAGGCGTGTATATACATGTACAAGTAGATGGACGGACGGACTGATACGGACGGATGCACGCACAAACTCAGAAACCTAATCAGATGAGGGGGTTATCCCAATTAAGCTTGCATCCAAGTTTGGTGAAATTCGCCAGATATCTTGCAGATAAGAAAAGGGGACAGACAGACTGACAGACGGACAGCACAAACAACAGATGTCTCCCCCAACATAGTTGGGGGAGACATAATTACAGAAGCTGTATTTCCCATACCAGTTTCGTTCTGTGACAAGAATTGGGAGAGCTATTTAGTTATGCTGATTGCAAACGTAGACACCTAATCAGAAAAATCAAGAACCAATTTGGAAACCAGTGTTATGAGGGATATCGTCTTGCGTCTTGCGTACTGATATTTCTATCCCTATATAACTGTCATTAGCAGACTGAACAATAATGACCCCATGGGCCTTTCGGGGATTGACCCGGAATGTCGTTGTGCGCACTGGAGGTCATGGTAAGAATAAGCATCAGCTCTTCAGAGACATTGTCGTAAAAAGTGACTGACTGAGGCACCCTTGGGTTTCCCGGGTGTGAAAAGGAATAGGACCCTACCCGTGTGGTTCCCGGGTGTGAAAAGGAATAGGACCCAACTTCGTGATATGACTGAAATATAGTTGAAAGCGACGCTAAATCGTATTCACTCTCTCGACAATAATGAAATATTGCTCCCATCCAACCCAGCCCCACCTCTTCGGGAAAAGTTTGTGAAATCTTACTATCTTGTTTGGTTTTAGAATGCTAATGATAGTCAAAGTTCAAATATATCATTGTATATACACAATCTGTATCATAATATATTGACTGTTGCTTTCCTGTTTGTAGAATTATCATGCCGAAACTCGTTAATGATGTACTACATTGTACCGATATCAGGTTAGAGTGAACGTTAATTTGATTGAATGTTTTTCGTGTTCAGGTCCAGAATTCTCCATGAAAGAAGGACTAGTTGACTGTGTTGCTGTTAGGCACGAAGGTAGACTTTTAGTGAATAAACGAAAGAATAATGGCGACAAAGGTCTTCTTGGAGCTCTGGCTGATCAGTCCTTCCAGGACGAAAGAGTTTACTGGGAGATAGATCTCACTTACAGGGTAAAGGTGAAACAGAAGGTAAATCAGCTTGTTTATTCAGCAGGTGTATTACATCAGAGTGGACCAAGATCAGTGTATCTAGGTGATGACGGTCATTCCTGGGGTGTATACATAGCCCAGGAGATGCCATACAAGTTTGTTTGCGTTCATAGCAAGAAACCTCGATCGGTTCACCCTGTATATCCTAATGGTCAAACTGAGTATGGATCTGTTCGTCAGGGGTTTTACCTGGATTGCATCAGCCGAACCCTCACCATCCTCGACTGTACACATGACCGGGTTCTCCACGTCTTCCGTGATGTTGATCTGTCTGAGCCACTAACTCCTGCTATAGGTGTGTATAACTTCGACTGTGTACATGTGTCAGCTCGACTGAGGACCGGTCAGGACATTTCTACTCTCCCGCCGTGTCTGCATAACATCCTGACAAAATAGGAACAGTTTGCCACAGATATGACCTAACTGATTCAGACATAGGACATGATTTTTATCATAACATGAGCGTATATTTCAGTGTTATTTCTAGCTTTTCTCGAGTACGTTGATGCGTAGATAATGTCTTTGGCATCAAGGCAAAAGATGGTCAATCTTGACCTACGTCCGGTTAGAAGACAAATGCGTAGTTCATGTAATCTCGAGAAAGACTGATGCTAGGAATGGAGCAAACAGTTTGCTAATTCTAGGTCTCAAAAGCATGCGTGATTTCTGCTGTTTCTGCAAGTTGTATTCAGTCTTACTGTGTCAAAGTGGACAGCCAGTAGTGCTCGTTATCAACGTGGACAGCCAGTAGTGCTCGTTATCAAAGTGGACAGCCGGTAGTGCTCTTTATCAAAGTGGACAGCCAGTAGTGCTCGCTATCTGTACATGGATTATTCATGTTCTTTATTCAGTTTGTTTATGTGGATAATGGAATAAACTATCATAAATTGCCTGGTTGCAACCAATAAAATAGAATTGTTTAATGGAGCGCATTGTATTGTTCGACAAGCACACAGAAATACAGGAACAGGCGGTAGATGTTGTATTTGCTACCTTGGCCGATGCTGAGTGAACAGTATAGCACGATATTTGTTTTCAAGAAGAAAAGCTCTAAAGATGCATGTATAGTATACCCTGCATGGTCTTTCTTTTACGTCGAGCGACGTTAAAATCATGCTCACTCTCTTACTCCCTCTGTATATAAGGTTACTGGTGTGTAACAGAAATAAGTATTTCCTCAAGTGCAATTTGTAATGTCATAGTCTATATAATTGTGAATATGGAGCCTTATCGACAAGGATTTGGGGGTCGGGTGCCGGGTGCGGCGGTGGCAGGGAGTTATGATTCCGAATGATGGTTTAATCTACGATCTCAAAACTATGAAAAGACGCTGCTGTAAACTGTACTCAGATGTTCATTGTTATTGGTAGTTTGCAAGCTAATTGAGCCTGGGATATTGTCTTTCTGTACTGTGCTATCCTTCCATCTCGGGTGTACATAATGTGTACGGTTCCAGTCGTTCAGTTATGCTGCATGCATATATGGGTTACTTTTCTATTATTACCAGTTTCAAGAGAGTAATCTCGTGATAGTGACCTCTAGAGACTATGACCTTCAGAGAACACTATATAAGGAGAGGGATCTCGAGGGAACAGGCAATTACTGGTAATCGGTTTAGCATACCGAACGTCTTATTTAACTTGAGAGAGATTTTCAGTCACACTTTTTAATTACAATAGTTCCCCTCTGCATAGCTCATTCTCCTGTCAGGAGAATAGATATAGTTTGCTCGACCAATCAGATGGCAGCATTCGAACATAAGGTATACTAATTTATGTTTTCCATTGTGTTCATAATTTTGCTATTGACCTTTACCAGTCAATAAGTTATTAAATGACGAGTTAATACGATTTTTTTTTCATTTATCAAGTGACCGTATGACAGTATTTTAGGATTACACTGCCTTAGTATTGCCTAGATTCTATTGCTGAATATTGGTCGAGTCTCATGCGGGATTGGAACCAGCGAGCCCCAGAGTATAAGGGAATTATTCGTCGGCAATACATGTCGGCGATCTAAACCACTCAGCCAACGAGCCTTTCACAATCTTAGAAGGTAGTAGACCGGTAGTCTGGAATGCGAGTAGACCGGTAGTCTTGAAAGCGAACAGAATGTTGAACCTTTACGACAACCGGTCTGCTATCCTCTACATGTATTCTTGTGGAAAGCCCGCCGGCAGAGTGGTTCAAATCGCCGACATATAGTGCTGGTGATTATGTGCCTTACTCTGTTGGTCGCAGGTTCGAATCTCGCATGAGATTCGGTCAATTATCAGCATTAGAATCTGTGCTATACATGTATTAAGAATTTTAACCCCAAAATAACCAAAATATCGAGAAGACGAGTAAATCAAACGTTTTGTCTTTAATCCAATCTGGCCTGGAAGGGGGAGGGGGGGGGGGGTTATGACTACCAAACTTTCTCCCCTCTCTCAAAAAAATGAAAGCTGACCCCCTGCGACTTTTCAGTTCATCACATCGAGGTCATTTGTAGCCTATTTGCATACCCCTCCCTCCAGTAGAGAATCATGGATAAATTCATGGATAAATCATGGATAAATTCAAGATGTCGCCAATGTGGGGTCCCAGAAGAGTGATGTTTCGTCATTTTTTTTTTCAAAATTCCTGCTTTTCGTAGAGGAGAATTGGGCAAAATCTATTTTATTTCCCATCAGACTATTATTTACTAATTGATCGTGTAGATTTTGTCAAGAATACATAAATTAAAAAAATCGGAAAAATTGATCAAAATCGACCAAAATATGCCTGTTTTGAAGAGGACACTGTGACGTCATCAACGCGGCCATCTTGCATATTTTTTATTTATTTTATTATTATTTTTTTATTTTTTTGCATTTTCTGGTAGAGCTTGCTTCATGGGTAAATTGTGGTACATGTAAGTTTCAGCCCCCTAGCTCAAGGGAGGTAAACAAAGTTAAAGGCAGGGTCGGCGAAATGCCTCCTCCCCCACTCATCCAGGCCTGGACAGGTCCCCAAAAGCCCAGGTCGAATAGGGTTAAGCCGAGCCATGAGGGTGTTATTTTGAGGTTATCAGTGGTCTGTTAATAGCAATTCCTGCTGAACCAGTGTTTTGTTAAGCATTGAAAATGAATAATGGTTTCTATGCAACTTTGTAACATGTGCCTCATATTGCGTGCGAGTGCCTTGTATTTGGTTATATATCTTTTTGTAATTGATGGTGTATATTATTTCATCTGTTAAACCACACAGGATGTCTGTGGTGGAATCTGTATTGATGACCAATAAAAATGTATGCTGGTTGAGCATAGACTGGATATCAGTGTCTTTAGTTGTTATAGTCCGATGGCTTAGCGCAAAAACAAAAGATTGTAAACTTCCGGTAAAAATGCCATTTTTCTGTGAGGATTCATTGCAGTTCTGTGAGCAAGAAAACCATTAAACAAAGTTAAACCATTAAACAAAGTTCCTGACAGTGTGGACCTTAACCCATTCTGACGAGAAAGTGTGTCCAGAAAGGGGGTGGTACGCCATGCACTATGATTCTGAAACTTTATCTGTAGCCCCAAACAAAAACAAATTGATGGCTTAATCTACCTGACGGAAAAATTAATTGAACTGGACTACTTGTTAGCCTGTCATCAGAATTTAAAATAAACAGGATCGTGGGTAAATACAAAATGGCGGCTCTCGGTTATTCCTCAGCATGTACCTTATACACCAGTTTCTTCCAAGGCTTCATTCAACATATGACATTTTACCTACTAACATAAACCACCAAGGAAGTACTGATTCTATGTGATATTTGGGAAAACTAGGAATATGTACGAAATTGACGAGATATCGATGCACATTAGAAGTTCTAACCGGGTGGCTTATCGCCACTTGTAGAAAGTTTGTGACATGCTGGATAAAAGTGTCATTTTCTGTGAAGATCTACTGGTATATGGGTGCAGAGAGTATGACAATCGCTTGCTCTCTATTCTGGGAATGATGGTTTCACCCTTTGCCGACTGGCACGGGGGTGCAGATAAAAAAACGGTTGCTTTTCACACATATTCCAATATTCCGTCCAAAACTTCATGGCACTAATATATGTGATCAATTTAGAAACCAAAAATTGACAATTTATCCACATGAACACTTAAGCACCGCCACGAATAACGGCTTACAATAGATCAAATTCCATGCTGTTTCTTAAACCCTGGCTTTCTAGCCGATTTGGTAATATTTGAAATATATATTGCCGCTTTAACCTTACCTGGCGGTTGGGAGACCTTTTCCGCCACCCCTGTTGTTTTTTTCTTCCAATCTCTGAAACGACAGTTGATACTCCGTGACTTTTTAGTTTATCATAATGGGGTCGTTTTGAGCCTATTTGCATAACCCCCGAGCAAAGTATCATTCAAAATGACGGCCATGTGGGGTACCTGAAAAGTGAAACTTTCATCATATTTTTCTTTATTCTTAATTTTCTGCATCGAAAATTGGACAAGTTTCAGCGCCCTATCCATAAGGATAGCGAAAATATACATGTGCCCCCCCTCCCCCGAGTCTGCGGTATATCCAAAATCGTCCCGGCCAGATAGGGTTAAAATACTCGGTAGATAAAATACATTCTTTGGGTAGTACCCGTACCTCCACCATTCACTTCAAATCTGCAGGGTCCGTTAGTCTAACTGGACAGATATGAACTCACGTGGACACAAAATGAAGCTCAATCTAATATATCCAGGGTTAGATAAAGTTATATTCAGTTTGGCATATGTCCTAATATTTGGTAAGTTCCTTCGGAGTTAATTTGCTTCTGTATTCCGACAGTATTGTCCAAATTTCATCCCAATGACCAAATCTGATGAAGGGATGTATTAATGTTTTATTTGTGAAAGTTTATATGGACACCTTGAATGGCACGACCAGTCCGCACAGCATCAGCGTAATTCGATTCGAAGCTCTGTGAAAGACACCAAATGAAAATTATGAGCGGGAGATATACATGTATGTGATGCCTTTGTACAACAAGTACCGGTATCATGAAAATTGCTATTCAGAATTTTACCAGTCCCAACTTCTTAAAAGATAGCTCAAATAACAACGTACAGTGAGTGAAAACCTTAACGAACATTTGTGAAGTATAATCAAATTGGAGCGGTATGCAAGAGGTGAATAAAATGTATACATGTTGAATGAAACGCTGTGTCATGTAACTATGGCTTCATTGAATTATCATGTGCAGTACTCATACGAACGGTAGTCGAGTTAGAGCCTGAAGCACAGCCCAATATATTTCCAAGACAACGTCGTTAAGAGTTACAGAAGTAAAGGCGGAAGGCAAACTCAAAAACTCAATGCTCCTTGAAGTATAATCGGCGGGAAATATATGGAGAACCTCTGCCGTGAGGCTTCACATAACATTGTGGCTTCTGTTGACACTGAAACTGACAGCTCCTTCATCTGGTTTATCACAGTATCGATCTAGCTGAAGTATTCCAGAGTACGTATTTGGGTCACAGGTATAATCAAACCACCAAGATGTATTGTATGGTGCATCACAGTGATGTCATAATTTATGTGAGTCATATATGTGTAACATTTTATATCGACGATGATTGATCAGACCTCAAATCCTCGCTTTTCTTCTCTCTCGCTTATACCAGGCAGTAGTTTTCAGATTTTTCTGCAGTTTCTCCCAGTATTTGGTTGCTCGTGTGAAATTTTAGTTTACGGCCTGCTTTCCATGGAGATTTCGATGATTAGCATACTAGATGGAAATATGCAAATCTTTTGAGCATCAGAGGTAAGGCAGGTTAGGACCAACCGTCACAGTTCGGCATATCAATATTTGATATTACCACGATCGGTTGCTCTTTTAATGATAAATTGATTGTTTGAATATGACACTAATATCTATTCGCATCTCTGAAAAAAAACATCGCCGAGTTTACATTCACGGTTTTGAATAAACTAATTTATTTCGAAAAAACCTCAAACCTCGCAAGTTTTCATACTTTCCCGGTGTATTTTCTTTTAAAACTTGCTACCAATAATTAATCAATAACATGAAAATATGCGTCAAATAATAAAACTTCATTTCAGGATCGTACTTTTAGAAATTTCGTTAAATTAAAAATATTACAGTTCGGCAGAAAAAATGATTTTGAGAATAACTTCTACAAAACAATTTTGCCGATTATGAAATTCATAAACGCATAGTTTTGCCAGTAGGTGCAAGCATTCCATATGAGAAAACGGAAATAAAAATAGAACTTTTACCAGAATCCACGCATAGTCACTTTTTAGCTAAAAGTGGATTTTCAGGAAATGTTTTGCATATTATAGAATTCCATCCATCTCAGAATTTGAAGCGGCATCAACGGTTGGAGGGTGCAAAGTGCTCCATAGATTAAAAATAGTCCCTCCGGAACATTCCCCCAAATTCACTTATTCACTTTCAACAAAAAGAAAACTTATGAATGGCTAATAAATGGAGCTTCAGTAATATTCTTCACACCCACCCCGATTCCCCACCCCCACCCCCTCCTGGAAATAGGACTGAAAAGGCTCAGTTTATCTGTTATACCGCTGATATTTTCTAGGAAAGTATGGTGTCCCCCTCTTTTTATTACATATTTAACAAGCACTCTATGTGTTTAGTATTATACAGCAAAATGAGAAAAAGTTGACCTTGGGAAGTTTGATTTATTGAGCATCAAATGAGAAAAAAAAATCCAAATTTCCCTAAGTATTCAGTGTTATGGCTTTTAAGCGGTATACATGCATTTGGCTGCCATACTTTTTTAATGAGTATGGCGACTCCCCATTTTTTTTTTCATGGATCATCTTTTCTTAACCTGATGAAAAAATCCTGAAATTTAAAAAAAACTTTCAACCTCTACAAATGAACGTCCTCTACTCCCTTAAGTTAAAAAACAGCCATGCATAGAAAACATTTTCAGTATGACAAGAGCAGCACCGACAGCTATGATGTAAATCTCCCAACGACTCCGAAAAAAACAAAACAAATATATATATAGATGAATAAAATAAAATAAAAGGAAATTAAAAGGGCCAGTAAACTGTGTGCATTAATAACGCAGTGATGAAGACTATAATTGTAGGCATAACCAGATGTGTATGATAAAAAAAACAACGATCTTTGGTATGATGTTTGAGGGCCTTGTATATTGAGAACAGTGTATATTGTATATTGAGTTGAGTTACCCTCGTTAAATCAATGAATCATCATCATACTCGTCCTGGAGAAATATCAACAAAGAGGGACCTTAGTAGTATCCAAATCTGCCACTATCTGTCCACGAGGAGTGGAGATATTTAAAAGTATTAACATAAGTGTAAGTCTATCAACATATAATCAGGCTATTTAACCTAAAATCTATTTGATTTGACAATAAATTCTGTCACAGCTTTGAATACTCGCACACGGTTTCGCCTAGAATTTAAACTGAAGTTAAATTAAACGTATCCATACCCGTTTACGTAAGTTTTAACAACATTTGTCGTCTAACAACCTTAAAACGGGTGCAGGTAAATAAAAAAGAAATGCTGGATATCTTCCGGAACACCGCATGTATCACAATGCGTACGGGGATGTGGCCAGACTTCAATCTGAAGAGTTGCACATGTGTAATCTGGAGGGCATACTGAAGTCAGGCCCTGACTTAGCTGGAAGATTAAATGTGTGATAAAACGCCTCTTATCAGACGAGTCCCACTCCTCTTGTCACATACGATACTATTCAGGCTTTATTTGGGACATAGCGACTGTGGGGAAAGACAAAGCCGACTTGGCAAGGGAGTCGGCACATTCATTTCCCCTTAATCCGCAGTGCCCCGGAATCCATTCGAAAAACACTAAAACACTCTGGTGGCATAAGGATGATACATATGTAACGCACTTAAAGAATCTGTCAAAATGCATGAGGAGAGTTACTGTTCGACTCGTGATGTATTAGCTGATAATTTGAAACAAGCGGACTCTTTTGGGTCAGAGATAATTCTGCATGGGCCCCCGAGATAAAATTATATCGGGCTCCAAGATAATTCTGCATTCTCATTGGAAGATTATATTCGAGTCCGAGATAATTGTGCGTTTTCATTGGTCGATCATCTCGGTTACGAGACAAGTCTGCATTATCAATGGACAATTATCTGTGGGTTCGAGAAATTTTGAAAAAGCTAACTGCGAGTCGATTTATTTAGTAGAATTATCTTAGTATCTCATGGCGTTGATAGATGGTCGTTTTTCTTCAATTGGAAAAGGGAATGACACACACTAATACGGAGATTTCATTGGTTAATTATGTCGGTCGGAGATAATTCTGCATGGTCATTGAACGATTATCTCGGGATCCGGGATAATTCCACGCTTGTACTGGTCGATTATTCGGAGTCAGAGATAATTCTGCATTCTCAATGGACAATTCTTTCGGGGTCCGATATAATGATATCGAAGTCCGAGATAATTTTTCATGTCTCTACTATGCTTCCGTACATATTATAGGTCGGGGTCCGACATGGTTTTATTCTCAACATGCCCATATAAACACATGTATAGTAAATGATGAACGAAGTATGGATACAATTTCACATGTATTCTATTTTCCGGCACAGGGCATGCGAGTAAAAAGACTTCCGCTAATGAGAATATCAGAGAAACGATAGGTTTTGAGCCGCATGTGATTTAGTATTCGCCAAGTCTTTATTATTCTTAATTGCGACATTTGCCGCGTTTCGTGTGTGTGTGGGGGGTGGTTTGGGGGTGGGGGCGAAATATATATATATATTACTGCTTAACCTGATCTGGCCTGGGCGATTTATGGTGTTCCGTAGCTGGGGGAGGGTGGGGAAAGTGCATCCACTATATATTTTCGCTATCGCCAAGGCTAAAAGGCTGAAACTTTCAACACTATATCTTTAGGTCAAGCTTTGCACGAAAATGCAAAAATATCCAAGATGGCCGTCAGGATGACGTCACAGTGATGTCATTTTCAAAAAGAGCATTTCTTTGACGATTTTTCGGTCGGAATTATCGATTGTTTTGTTTAGTTTTCTCTTCGCAAAAACTGCATAGTAAATTAGTCTATAATTATAGGAGTGGAAATAAAATAGGTTTTATCCACTTTTCCATGCAGAAAAGCAAAAATTTTGATGAAATTTGAGAAAAACATCACTTTATTTTATACCCAACATAGCCGCCATTTTGAATTTACCCTTGATCCTCTGCTCAGAGGGGTCATGCAAATAGGCCCAAGGTGACCCCAATATGATAATCTACAAAGTCAGCGTTTTATATATAAATTTGTTGTCGTTGCAGACATAGGAGCAAAAAACCAACAGGGCGAACCCTATTTGAGATACCTAGTAGACATTTACCATCATTTCACGCCCAGTCAGGTTTAATGACCAATCGAATTTCACCGGAATTCAAAAAGTACTGATTATAGTCCTTTGCCCCTCAAAAATCAATGGTGGTTTGTGTCCTACATGGACCACGGCATTAAATACCCCATTACATCGGAATGAAATACATCTGCCCGCCGCAACGAATTAAACTTTCCGAAAGTTTTACATGTTTTTAGTGCGGGTTGGGAATCGGCACCGGTGTGGAGGCTTAACATGTCCAGTGACCATGAGTGTCCAGTTCCTATCTCGTAACCCATCTAGGACATTTTCTCCACCTTGATTAGGGTCTGTCCATAGTCCTACAGAAAGGGAAGGGACTTTCTCAGCCTTCACACCGGGACGCCTGTCCAATTCTCCCGATTTTCTCGAAGCTTTGATCTCCATGAGGTGGTCCCGATTTTAGTGATGCAATTCTTCTGTTAGGGCTGATGCCGGGAAGGCTCGATCTGGTATTCGACAGGTTCTTGCTGATGGAAATATGAACCGAGCGACTTGCTACTGTAAAGTGTGCCACTGGTTGGGAACGTGGACCTCTATGGTCTATTTTCGCCCTTGAAATATATTCCTAAAACATTACGTTTGGTTCACTTGTTTTGTTCATTCTCAAGAAATTCGCGTACACGATAAAGTCAGATAGGAGCTGTGTATTGAACGAACAGGACAACTTAATTGCTGTTGAAAAATATTGAACTATATTTGCGACCATTTAATTATAGAAAAACAATAACAAAAATATAATAATTATCAAACGCTGGCGCAGTCGAAACTAAGAACGAGCATAATTCACAGGACACATGTAGGAATTGATACAAAGTCAGACGAATTCACCCAACCTTACTTGTGAGATTGTCAATATTCCTAAACAGTTGATAGTAGCAGCATATCGCGTGCAACATATGTTCACCCGAATTACTTGTTTCAAAGGATTTCAAATTTCCCATTATAGTACAACAAACTGCAATGGTTACGCACTCGAGAGGCACATTTGTACAATGGTACACATAGAGACAGCGACGATGTGACGGGGTGAAGGTGTGTATGATTACATCAATTATTCCCAACCGTCAGTTCATGCACCGCAGTTAGACGCAATATTTATCCTCATCACAAGCTTCCCACGTAGTACATACATTATTCACAAAAACATTTAAAGCACACGACTGAATAGCAAAACCTATCCACAATGAAATAATTTAATTGGGAAATGGAAATTTGAAATCAAGGGAATGGTCAGTTCCATGCGAGGACATGAGCCGGACAGTAACAAAAAAAAATCTGTATCTGATGACAATAGATTAGCTAAACCAACGGTTGCCATAAGCTCTCTTTAAAGTATGAAATACGGTGAATATCAATAATAATATTCATGAAACACTACACGAAATCAAGATTAACAGCGTATATCATTAGAAGTATGACCTACCAAGCCGTCCGCAATACAGGCACTCATGATAATGAGTCATTAGCCGGACTTTAGAGCCATCACCTTTAAATAGTGACGACTATCGTCTTTCAAGGGTGATGATTTTGCTTTATCACCCTGGAAAGGTGATGATCTAAGTTTGCAAGTCTTCACTCCTCAGAGGTGATGGTCATCATTTGTAAAGATGACCATAGAAAGAGTAATAGCTCATCACCTTTTCGGGGTGATAGTCACCACCTTGTCTTGGCTGTGTGGAGTAGAGAGTTCAACAGCTGTCCTACGTGTGATAGCTTCTCACAGTTACACATTCATAAATCTTACTATACTCGAAACGATCGAGAGTGCTTAATTCAATTAAGGCAGAATAATAGTGATACACAATGTTGTCTTCTAACTCGAATTGAGTCAATCACCATCAGCTATCAAGTTTAACTCAAAATGATAGGTAGGCATAAACGTGCGTAATGCATGAATAAAAGGCAGCGCCACTGAGCATTCTATCGAAATTACATTGACACAAATCAACCCTCGACCCAAACTAAAACAGAACACAAGCGTTCTGAGAACCCCAACATCTCGCCTTGCGGGGTCATCCGCCGAAGGTGCAGCAGTATTGAAAGCATACATGTAGAGGAAACAATAAGGTCTGGAATAGGTGATGTGGTACAGACAATAATGTCTGGAATAGATTATCTGGTACAGACAATAACATCAATCTCATGTGGGATTACTGGCAGAAGTTAATCCCATGTAGGATGGATAGGGCAGTCCAGTGTGAGATTACTGCTGGATAGTTCAGTCCCATGTGAGATTACTGCTGGATAGGCCAGTCCTGTGTAGGATTACTGCTGGGTGGACCAGTCCCATGTTATTAGTGATGGATAGTCCCCTGTGGGATTACTGCTGGATAGTCCAGTCCCAAGTGGGATTACTGCTGGATAGGCCAGTCCTGTCTGGGATTACTGCTGGATAGATGAGTCTCGTATGGGATTAATGCTGGATAGGACAGTCCCGTGTGGGATTACTGCTGCATAGGCAGTCCCGTGTGGGATTACTGCTGCATACGGCAATCCTGTGTGGGATTATGGCTGAGGAGGCCAGTCCCGTGTGGGATTACTGCTGGATAGGCTAAACCTGTGTGAGATTACAGCGGAATAGGTCAGTCCCATGTTAAATTATGGCTGGATAGGTCAGTGCCATGTGGGATTACTGCTGCAAATTGCAATCCAGTGTCATATTACATCTGCTGGATAGGTCAGTCCCGTGTGGCATTACTGCTGGATAGGCCAGTGCCATTGGGATTACTGCTGGATAGGCCAGTCCTGTGTGAGATTACTGCTGAATAGGCCAGTCCCAAATGGGATTACTGCTGGATAGATTAGTTCGGTCTGGGATTACTGCTGGATAGTTGATTTCCGTTTGGGATTACAGCTGGATAAGTCAGTCCCATATGGCAATACTGCTGGATAGGCCAATGCCATTTGGGATTACTGCTGGATAGGTCAGTCCCGTGTGGGATTACTGCGGGAGAGCCGTGACCTAGGAAAACATGAAACATGTCCACCAAGTTTTATAATCATCCCACGAAAGGTTCAACAAACTTTCCATGTACAGATCTACCTGTAAATTTTTGCTCAACAAAAACCTTATCAATGGAAAGATACAAAGTCTAAACTGCAATAATTAGGAAAAAATTTCATATTTAATGTCATATTTCTTAAATAGCACATGCACATCTTTGAATCACATTGAACTTGGGTAGCAAGTGTCAAACTCATCCAATGAAAGCTGACAGCTTCAGAAAACTTTCGGTGTACATGTATATACATGTGCATTATTATTGGCAGATTAAGACAAACCCCTCAAAATTTGAACAAAAATTACTATTTCATCTCCTAAATATCACAGGTACATCTTTTAATCATAAGAAACATGTGTACCAAGTTTCATAATCATTCAATGACAGCTGACAACTGCAGCAAACTGTGGTGTACAGATGTACATGTGCACTTCAGCTAAACACAAAACTCAATCAGTTGCCATAATTTGGAGAAAAATTTATATTTCATCTCAAAAATAGCACAAGTAAATCCTCCAATCATAAGAAACATTTGTACCAAGTTTCGTAATCATCCAATGAGAGCTGACAACTGCAGCAAACTTATCATGTACATGTATATGTATACATGTAGAGGCCTACATGTACAATTTATCTAAACAGAGTGAGTGAATAGAATTTAACGTCGCTTTCAACAATATTTCAGCTATATCACGACGAACCAACTAAGCACCACCCAGCCCAGTTGTGTTCCTGCTACTTCGAAGAAGAAATCTTCGAAGCAGCATGGAACCAGACACCCTCCATCCACCCTATAAACCACTAAGGACAGCGCACAAGACACAGACAAGACGCTTACATGGTGCAATAAAGACAAGTGATATTACAGTGCTAGACATCACATGGTCAAGTTCCTGTTGCTTCTCAGCAAAATGCATTGAAGCAACAGGAACCTGAACCCTTACCTAAACAGAAAACTCATTTGCCATAATTTGGACAAAAATTAATATTTCTTGTCAAAAATAGCACAGGTACATCCTCTAATCATAAGAAACATGTGTACCAAGTTTCATAATCATCCAATGACAGCTGACAACTGGAGCAAAGTTACCATGTAGATGTATATGTATACATGTAGAGGCCTACATGTACAATTTACCTAAACAGAAAACTCTTCATTTGCCATAATTTTGAGAAAAATTAATATGTCTTTTCAAAAATAGCACAGGTACATCCTCTTATCATAAGAAACATGTGTACCAAGTTTCATAATCATCCAATGACAGCTGACAACTGCAAGAAACTTTCCAAGTACAGATGTACATGTGCACTTCAGCTAAACGCAAAACTCATTCATAGGGATTTTAACATTAGAGTACCCCAGGGGTAGTACCCCCAGGTGGCATACCCACCCCCCATATTTTTTATATTTTTTTTATATTTTTTCTAATTTTTCTAGATTTTTTTTTAACTTGCTAAACCAAAAACCCATTCATTTCCAGGCAGGGGACACCGACACCGACACCGACGACGACATCCTCTTCCCCCCTCTCACAATATCTCCCCTTTACTTCGTAAGGCGAGATAAAAACGCGAAAAAAGCTATTTAAAGGCGAAAAGTATCAACTCCAATGTGTATACAAGTACATTGTGGGTAACTCTCACCGTGTGCATATATGTTACTTACAAATTAATCAACCAAATCAGAAGTATGGACAAAATAAACATTGATTTAACATGCCCAAATGAGAGCAGAAATTGGCTCATCCTCAGCACAAGCTCATCCGGAATGATTGTGGGAATTAGAGGGTAAATATCCACAGATCCGTATTCCAACTTGGTATGTCCTAGTAATAACTATAGCACTTTAATTTATTCTGTTCCATCTTCACAAAGACGGCGGCATCCATTTTCCACTAGAAAGGGAGCTCAAACAAGACGTTCCACACCATCGTATTACCCTGCGTGTGTCCGTAAGATGCCGTCTTCCCGAACAGAAAGTCAACCGTGTCGTGAAGAATACTGAACCTAAAACATGAAAACAGTCATTCAAACGATAAATATCTTCTCCATCAAGCACAGATCATCAAATTTTAGATACTTTTCATGACTGTACGGTTCATAACACAGCAAAGTAGAAATGCGATTAAACATGAACCGTATAATGGGGCTGAGAACCCCTCGGCATTGGGGATTCAAATGAAGAACAGTGTCCTATTAATTTTAGTCTGTCCTTCGTTTAACATAGCTAATTAAGAAGCGTGCATGTCGCCTGGCATGGTCTAGAATTTGATGGTCCTAAATCAATGAAGTCTGATTTTATCCCCGAATTTTCACAATGAAAGGAGATGAGGTGTGTGTTGATGGCAATACCCCATGTCCAATTCTGGCAGAGGGTGAAAAGAAGTGTTCACATTCCTCCCCGAGAGCGGGAAGTAGTACCGTCACACCATTTGTTCCCTCTCCAAAACATTATTCAATAGCAATCGTTAAAGGCGCTTAATCTAGATGAATACACGTCCACAGATGGATCGACCAACAAGTCTTGTCAAAGAGCTGTAATTTCTTCTGAATCAGTTCAACAGAATTGACAACAAAACAAAAATAGTGGCGTTACATATTACTTTACGCTAACACTTATGCAAACAGTATCTGCATCAATAAGGTAATATCTTCAGCAAAATGAATATACTGACCCTTTCTAGTCTGTTTGTAACATCTTGTACAGACATATAGGGAGGGTAGATATATCCTGTCCCGTCCTCAGTCGAACGGACACATCCACGCAGTCAAAGTTGTAAACAGCGACAGCAGGAGTTAATGGTTCAGCGAGGTCAATATCTGCGAAGGTGTGGAGAACACGATCATGTGTGCAATCGAGAATGGTAAAGGTTTGCATGAGACAATCCAGGTAGAATCCCAGACGGAGAGCTCCCTTCTCAGATTTACCGTCGGGATAGGCAGGAAGACTACACTCGCGTGTATTACAATGCCAGCATGCAAAGCTGTACGGGCATTTTTGTTGTAAGCTGACGCCCCACGAATGGCCATCGCGGCCCAGAAAAAGATGTTGTGGTTTACTTTGATTTAGGACACCCGTTGAATACACAAACTGGTTCAGCTTTTGCTTCGTCTTCAAGGTGTAGCTGGTATCCATCTCCCAGTAGACTCTCCCGTCCTGGAAGGACTGGTCAGCCAAAGCTCCAGTAAAACGTTTCGCACCATAATCTTGCCGTTCATTTACCAGGAGTCTGCCTTTGTCTCGGACAGAAACACAGTCAACAATCCCTTTCTTCAGGAAGAATATTGGACCTAAACGGGAAACATGAAATTTTTATAGCATCTGACGTGGTAAAACGTAGTAGAATATTACGGACTTCCTATAACAGGTTAGGCAAGACCTAATGGAGGTAAAAAAGGTCGTTTTTGTTTGATAACTTTTGACTTGTGGTTTTCCAATGAAAGTGTGCATAGTCTAATTGTTAACCGAGAACAAAACATGTCTATTCTTATGCAAATTATATAGACGACAATTTGTTTTTTTTCAATACCATCCGATGCGGATAAATATATCCATGGTCGCCTATGGCGGATGTTTCTATCTTCGATACAGCATTGAATTTATTGGACAAAAACGACCTTTTTTACTTCCATTTTCAGAGAGAGGTTTTCTCTAACCTGTATAAGGCAGTTTTTTTTAGAAATCCAACACAGCATAGCACTAGGGCGGTTTATTATGGCAGTCCTCCATTATAGCCTTGCACGCACAACTTTCAAAAATGAAAAAAAAATTAGTTGTTTGAAAAGATGAAATCTACAGATAATGTTTGAAACTTTCAGCCTCGTTGGATAAAACGGAATTCAAAGAAAATTTATCACACTTTTTCGCTTCAAATTCTGTCGGAGAATTTCAGATTCAAGTCCTAGAAATAAAAGAAAACTGTTTTTTTCTACCAATTCTCCGCTAGAATTTGATCACCTATTGTTGCTGACAAATACCACTCTCTGTCACTGCAATACAAATGCATGTATTTACCATTTTTAAAGACACTTTCGAGGTGCCTGTACTACACCACGTTTTCCCCACACAAAAACTTCTTAAATGGCCAGGAAGTTGGTCAATGGATCAATTCAGACGAAATATTTTCACGGTTTTTCCACAAAATCGATATATTTCGCAAGACGACCTTCCAAGGTTGCCCACTGTTGAACCCTAAGAATTGTGGTTTTCATGTGGGACGCCGTCGCGATCTGAATCCGCTTTGGACACGGAAAGTAGGCCTACACAAAGCTGCATCCCGCGTTGCAAGTTTCAAATCAAAATATTACATACTTGTTTGAAAAATCTCAAATTACGGTACCTCGCAAAAACGCCCATAATATCAAGCGGACTCGCAAATTTTGTCCATTTTAACTGGCTGCCTACTTTGGGGCTCGTAAAACAAAGAAAAGCGCTTTCATAGAAATCCTATGTCTCCGCCTGCATGATCAGTGATAGTAGCATAACTGAATTATGGCAGATGTCAATGTTTTTTCTTCAGTTCAATAGAAGCTATAAGGAAGGAGCATGATAATCTGTTCTTGAAAAGGGATGCGAGAGTATGGGTGAAGACTACCTCATGGAATAGGTCTGCTCAGTTTCACAAGCACCCAGTGAAACTGTGGAACTAGCTGATTACACAAGAACATGGTTTAAATACTGGAACAATTTCAAAACGTCATAAATATGATAAACGTTAATTTTATCTCATAAAAGGATATGCACATCCCCAAATCATGTTAAAGATACGTACACAGTTTCAGGGTAATCCAGAGAAAACTGTCGGTTAATTTTACAAGAACATGGTCTACATGAAAAAACTGAAACAGACACGAAAAGTCCAAAAGGTTTGAAACTTCATCCAATGACAGCTAACAACTGCAGCAAACTTTCTAAGTCCAGATGTACATGTGCACTTCAGCTAAACGCAAAAGTCTATCATATAGGGATTTTAACATTGGAGCAACCCAGGGATAGAACCCCCAGGTGGAGTACCCACCCCCATATTTTTTTTATATTATTTCTAAATTTTCTAGATGTTTTTGTCAATTTGATAAACCAAAAACCTTATGATTTCTAGGCCGGTGACACCGACGCCGACATCCTCTTCCACCTTACAACATCTCCCCTTTACTTCGTAAGACGAGGTGAGTCCACTACACAATGTTGGTGTGGCGGACGGGAGAACGGACAGACAGACCGACAGGCGCACAATAGGCTATGCCTCCCAGAATACTTCGTGTGCGTAGACGTAGAAATCATTGGATGGTTACTTATAAATTCTCTTCTTGCGGTGCGTATGGCAAACTGAACTCAACAGAATCACTGCCATTTCACTGTGACATTGTTAATATATACGTTTCATGGTTGGGCACGGGATGAATCGACACATCTGCCGACAGCTAGCCTGTCATGACCTTATACATTCTCAATGATCTTTGCCCGCGTTAACATCAATACGCGACTTCACTCATGTAATTACGCCGCGGTACATGAAATAAGTAGTATGACAATTTATACAAAGAGAATTAAAAATATATCAATATCACGAAGTAGTGGTTGTCACTTTGTAGAATTCGCCTTTTTATACACGCTGGAAGTTACAAAGTAGGCGACTAATTAAAATGGACAGACAATAGAATGAATTACCTTACGTCTTTCAATGGGATACTATCATACATTCTTGTAAACAACTGAAGTCTTGAGACTTGGGTATTTTGGAAATAAAGAGGATACTGTTCCGGCCCCGAGGAGTGGGAAGTGGCCGGATAGCAAAATATCAAGTTGGCACTTATACAAAGTCACCGCAGTCTTCTCTCAGCAAACCAGAATAACATCGTTAGTATACATAGCAATCGGGATGGAGATTTCGTAAAAGATTCTTAATCATGTTCTACCTCTGGGGTCATAACATACTTTATCTGGGCAACCGAAGTGACATCCATGACAAATTGCTTTGTCTCACGGTGTCTATCACAGAAAGTATAGACTCTTGGGCCCGGGGTGTATAGTGGTTCGGAATTAACCACATCAGTACTTACATAGAACAGTTTGAAGACCAAACCGGAATTTTAACGATCCGTCTCCCGTTCTTTCTATGAGAGAGAGTGACGCCTCTGGCACTGGCTGTACAGGTGTTATCTTCTTCCTTTTAACCGGTCTGATTGGTGCAAGTTCTTCCAATACCTCAGCTGTCCGTTTGATTCGTGTATCAAGGCTGTCGTTGGAAATAAAAAATACATAATACTAGTATCGGGCAAAAAACAGAACAGATTTTCATCAGGGAAATCTTCAAGATTTCTTTTTTCAAGAAAAATATTGTTTTTATATTACAAATATAGAATCTAGATCTATTTTCCAAACATTTTATGTATTTCTAGAAGAAAGAAATATTTTCTTGTACATTCAGAAATCGTATAAACGGTCCTCTCTTGCAGGGCACTACCCTATGTATACGAGAATTGTTTTTTTCACTGGATGCTAATGGTTATATGGGACAAAATACAAGCGTCTAGTCCGTCAATCAATATTTAGCCGCATCCCATTAAAGAATTTCCGCGTCCATAATCCAAAGACTTAATTCATATAATAACGTTATCACATTATAAATCATAGTATACATAAAACTAGGCTAATTTCCTGCAAGACTGAATAATTCTTTGGATTATGAATGAGGAAATGCTTTAATGGAGGACGGCTGAATATCGAATGACGGAGTTGACGCTTGTATTATATTTTTTACTGTACAAGATAAATACCCCAAAATGGCTTGTGATAATAGCTGATATGAATATTATTCTATATTTAATTCAGGGTTGCATTTAATTCTTCAAAATCGTTTTCTGACTGAAAATGTCCTTTTCCTGTTTTAAAAAGAATGAGTTGAGAAAAATTTTCGGAAATTTTAAGCCGTTTCTTTTCAGAAAATAAATTCTTAATCCATGGACAGATTTTGTTTAAGATATGGTTAATTGATCAAGTAATTAACTCTCTACACTTGTTCGCACATTATACTAGAAATCAGTAGATTTACATTGCGATATTAGTCACAACGTGGTTGAAGGAACCGGTTCTATATTGAAGAAAAGACACCAAATAAACTCACCACAATAAATTCTATATTTTCCGAAAGCTGTTCATTTTGGAACTAATACTAGGAGATAATTTTGATATTCTGATCTTAATACCAGATATGAATTACGTGAGATTAAATGGAGCAGTTCGTGAACATTTCGTCTTCAAATTTCCACGTAGCTTACTTTAAAAAAAAAGTTGAAGTAAGGTATTTTTACTCGCCTTGATGGCTTAATATTCAGTTCAAACAAATATTTTTAGATCACTTTATTTCCAATCTTTGCAGTCGATCAGGAATATCTATATCCGGTACATTATTGCAGACCAGAATAGTTACCTTGTCAAATAAAAAACTCACCTTTGGATGATTTCTTCAGAGACCTGCAAAATAAGCCAAATATTAGCAAGCCATAAATCTTTGTCAGAAGTCAAATTTAACTAAGCTCCTAGATTTGATAGATTTGAGACCGAGTACAGACAACGAAAAACGACTAGTTATTGATATATACAGGAAATTTGGACTGCAGATAAAAAATGTTATGTGTCAATGTCTTTGTTCAATCGCAAACTCCTTTTCATCGTTTCATGTCAAACCACGTGTTACAATTGCCCATTATGATAACACACAAGCACTCTCCTGAATTTGACGATGGGGAGAATGGAATAAAACACCTTTTCATATCAATTTAAAATTTGAATATCTCAATTTTCAATTTTTCAAAGCTTGTATTATTTCTACGCTCCTCCATTTTGATTGTGTCAATGATTTTATGAGTTTTACGCTCGTAGAACTTTTATGATAATAGAACTCCATATAAACATCGCAAAGTGAAAATGCATATATTCAAATTGCAGGACAGAAGGAGGTAAATATTTTGGACATGTGGACGTTTTCAGTAGGAAAATCATCAACCGATGCGTTGACAGTCAGACAAGGAGAGTAAAATAAACAAAAGTTTTATGAAATAGAGGAAGAAGAAAAGTCCAATAACGTATGGTCTAAGAAGAAAACGTGGTTCGAAAGTCAACAAACACGGATAAATGTGTAACGCACCGCGGAGAACAATCGACAATGCATGGGACAACCAAGTCAGTCAGTTTATAATAGGCTTAATATACCATAAGCCAGAAAATTTGTACTCTTATGCGATAAAGATTCAAACCAATAAGACTCTTGGTGACCACGAACGGGACTTGTTACTCGTGAAAAAATCAGTCTTCAGACAAGGGTTAAAGGGCATTCATCGGCCATCCGCACACCCGGAAAATTTCAATGTGGACTGTTTCGCCACCCCGACAATCGCGAACAACATGGGAATCGTATTTCAGCGATACACTTTGTAATCAATACGAAACATCAGTGAGAAAAATTTTCATTCGAGACAATTTGCGAAAAAGGAAAAACGTCGCATGAAATATAATCTACAATATGAATAATACTGATAACTCGCATTAGAATAGAAGATATTTTCATTTTGAAATCTCAATTCTATTAGCACGGTACATGTACTACATGTATTAGCACTTAATGGATCACAAAACTATATATGCACTCAACTGGAGGCTTACCATTAACAGTCTCAGCCGGAGTTCGAATTGAAGCAAGACCCCCTTGCCTCGATGTCTGGGTAGCAAGTTTTCATTTCTTCCTGTGCTCCAAAATAGAGCAATATCCCTAATTAGCGATATCGGACATACTTTATACTTACAGTTGCCATGGTATTCATTAGGATAAACGCAATGGAGTTTTCGTCAAATATTAGGGTAATTTGGTGCATATTTTATCAGTTATCACCGATTCTTGTTGTAGGATAGTGGGAAATGGAAACCTAACCAAAAATTTGCAAGCCAGCCTCAGAGGGTGCCACACTCCAATGCACACTCAGTGTCAGCCCGACATCGGGAGGCCTCCAGTTGTCTAAGCCTGCCAACGGTTGTACATGTGAATGTTTCATCATTCATTCGGGGAAATATATTTGATCAGCTTACCAGCAAAAATGGTAGAGCTTCTCCACCCTCGAAATAATTGCCTTTCTCTGCCAGATATGTATCAATGTCTGTTAACTGTAATTGGAACCTTTCTCGTTCTCCGCTTGTCTCCTTCAGCACTTTATCTCGTTTCCGTTCTATTAATCCAACGCACTCGGATGCCCAGTTATCAAGAGCTGTTTTGATTGCCTGGTGTCTTGCGTCAATGGTTTGGGACTGGGTGTTGAATCTTTGCTGAAATATTCAAATATAAACATTTGAAAAGGGAATATCAGCTTTATCGAAATTTCAAATATAAATCTATTGCTGAAAAGGGATTGTGAAATAAAGAGGATCATGGCAATGGTTTCTGATTCAGACTGATGCAAGTTCCGCTCGAGTGTATCTTGTCAAATGGGGGAGATTAGGCAATATATTAGGTTATTATCCCTGCTTGCAAAGCGCAGTCAACATGTACACGTGGACCATGGCATTAGAAGTTACCTCAAGTTTGTTATTCACTCTCCTTTACGTAAGGAATTCAAATAAGGGAACAGAGAAATTATTAAGGGAGAACCATACGTATGTGACATCTTGTCGTTGTACACACACGACGCGAATAGGTCTCGATCAAGAAGTGAAAATAATTCTCAAAACATTTAGTAGTACACGCACCTTCGCATCGTCTTCTTTCTTCGACAATTCTGTCACAAAGCTATTGATCTTGTCGTAGACCTTCTTTAGTTCGCTCGCTTTCTCCAACATTCTCTCCTTAATAGGTAAAAGAAAAAAACAGACAATTATCGTTTGTAACAAAGTAAAACGTTTGGGACAATTCTTGGTGATGGACCAATTATAGGTCCATAAACGTGGTCATGTCTTGTGTTGTCGGGCTTGTCACCGAGTCGCATTTGACTCCCGTGTATATCCGAAATTACTATCTGAGGACAAACCTGTTGTGCGATCTCAACCAGACATCAAACAGCGGTCCGTGCAGGCCGAACTTTAACCCTAGCTGGTCGCGAGGGGGGGGGTGGGGGGTGGGCACCTCCCACCTGTTTTTTTGTTTGCTTCTGTCTCAGGAACGACAAAAAAATGAGAGCCTCCGTGACTTTGTAGATTATCATATCAGGGTCATCTTGAGCCTATCTGCATGACCCCCCGCACATATGGAGGTGCCAGAAAAGTGAAGTTTTCGTCAGATTTTGTTTTGCTTTTCTGAATAAACAAGTGGGTGGAAGATATTTTATTTCACATCAGATTATTAATTACTAATTTATCATGCAGTTTTTTTTTAGAAAAACCAAAAATAAAATAAAAATTGACCAAAAAATCGTCCAAAAATGCTATTTTTGAAAATGACGTCACTGTGACGTGATTATGACGGCCATTTTGGATACATATTCTTGTAGAGCTTGACCCAAAGATAGAGTGTGGTAAGTTCCAGCCTTCTAGTTTTTGCGATAGCGAAAATATATTGGGGAGTGGGGGGGAGCACTCCCCCCCCCCGGCTGTGGTACACCCCAAGTCGCCCAGGCCAAATAGGGGTAATGGAAAATGGCGTGAAAACAGGAGGCAAAATTTACCAATACACACGAGGAAGTCAACACGAATCACAAAGGATATTGGGTACAAAGGGGATACTAATTACCATCCAAAAATACATACCGAAATCTATCGATACGAAAAATTGACTGACATGCACTGAAAATTCTTCAGACAGTAAGAATCCCGAGAAATATTTCCCATATTAAATCTTAAACAAACGCCACATCTCCAAGTGGCCGGTTTCATGTATAACACTTCATTAATTTTCGTATAGTTGTGTACAGTTCACAGGCCCGCAAAACAAGAGATTTGGGGGTTGTGGGCGGTGGTATTAGGGTGAAGTGTCGAAATATGGGGTCCTTATATATAACCCCATGCTTTATATAAATCCACATCAAGGTGGGAAACGGACTTTGGGTGAATCAAGAAATAAACGGTTTACCGCCAAACAAAATACATCAGCATATTCTACAAGTATCACTATGTATTCCCGTCGTCAAATTAGTAAATTTGTGCAATCCAACGTAACTGTCCGTCCATCTAGGAACAGTTAGATTATGGCGGGCTTCGTTCTCAATTCTGATTGGTTGGTTGTTTGAAGTTTAACGTCACACCTAACCTTATTGGTCACACGGTGACGATGACCCAAACAAACATACCCTAACAAAACCCTAACAAAACCAATTCTGATTGGTCAGTCGCGACAAGCCTTCGGCAGGAGAGGTCACGCACTTATGTTCTAAATTCAGCGAGTGACATTTTATATGGTTCATAATTACCTTCCCATTTGTATCGAGATTTTTCTGTTGACTTGGGTCGTCCTGCAAGTACAGCTATTAGTATTCTGATAGGCGATATATTCAGGAAGGGAGCCATGTAAAGCATGTGCGTTAGTGTATAATACTGTACCGCTAACTGTGATAGATTCGGAGGATTAGTTTACTGGTTTTGTCGTCAGCTCGTACTGAGATACATCCTTTTTTTTTTTAGATGACTCTATAACGAATATTATGGATTAAGAATACTGATCAGCGATACGGATTTGATATTTCTGGAACATCATGATGTCTTGCCGGCATCATTGAAAACTGTTGACCGCTTCTCTCTTGCAGGAACCAAGCCTATGTTTATGTATACTATGATTGTCTTTTTGAATTTGGTGCTAATACTGTTATGTGGAAAATGGAATAGGTCTTTGGATTATGGACGCGGAAATTCTCTAATGGATGACGGCTGGATTATGAATGACGGACTAGACGCTTGTAATTTCGAACATTCACAGCACTTTGCGTCAAGGGTTCGTTTTCAAAACTTCTCTTTGCTGCAACCAATTTGCGAATTTAGAAATTAAGGTCTTGTTTATTTAAGCGTCACAAAAAGCAGTATTATTACGCGCCAGCAGATATTACAATATTAGAATCTGTTACTATGGAACTTCTTATGGAACTGCAGACAATTGCAGGTCTGATGTTATGGTCGGATAAGCGAGAAGTTATCTGATGTTGAGTTCGTTTAAAAAACACAAGGAAAATTTTAATCCCAACAAATGTCTATTGTTAACTGTACCTTCCACGTTTGGACTTGCCATTCGAAGGAATGCCCGTGTTCCACCCCCACCCACCCGTCCCCCTTCACTTACTTTCCATTCTGTCCAATAATGGAATAAGCCTTTCAAACCAATTGCAAACATAACTCCAGTATCCCCGATTGATACATTTCTCATAGGACCTTTGGAATGGAAGCTTAACTTGAATTTTAATATGAAATTCAAATTTTAAATTAAAGTTTTTATATGAAATATCAACTTTCTATCGAATTCAAATTTAACTTTTAAAATTCTATTTGAAAAATAAAATTCGAATTCAAATTTCGTACAATATGAAATATTTCAATGAAAATTTCAATTCAATATGAAAAGGATTCCGCAATTAATATAATTCTCCTCAAATTTGCAGCAGCACCTCTAATAAGAATGTCAGCTTCTACGCATTCCATTGATAGTGAAATTAACATCATACGACATGAACTTCAGTAAACTGGACTTATAACTGAGAACGCCCGGTAGAATTTGTAGAAACAGATTAAATACTTTCATTGTTCTCCTAACAAGCATTCGTTTTGTTCACAGACAACTTTCCCCCTCGAGCGTCTTAAATATTTTCACTTCACACGTTCAGGGAAAGTTGTAAATGAGGAATGCGAGTTACATGCGACTTCTTTGGTCAGGTGTCAGTTTAATACACTGCCACAGTTACGACGGGTATCTAAATGTTACCACGCACTAAAAGGAGAATATGGGGAGTCCAGTCTGCGAATACATAATCATGAAGGTATATCTACTTTCAACAGAGATTGTGGGATTAGATAGTACCAAGAAATACCAAAAGTTAGTTCGTGAGTTACCGAACTTGCTGACACACGGGCGTAAATGATATCCACGGGAGTGAAATGTGATCATCACCGACGCGACATAGAACGCATGGTTTAACATTTATGGAGTTAGACAAGAGTTTAATCTGAGGTTAATTAATCAGACCAATCAAGACTAGCCCATTGGTCCAGAGATATTTCAGTCAATGAACGACTTAACCCTATCTGGCCTGGGCGATTTGGGGTGTACCGCAGCCTGTTGGGGGAGGGGAGAAGTGCCTCCCCTACATATTTTCGCTATCGCTAAGGCTAGAGGGCTGAAACTTACCACATTATATCTTTGGGTCAAGCTCTACAAGAAAATATAAAACATCCAAGATGGTCGCCATGATGTCTCTGTGACGTCATTTTCAAAAAGAGCATTTTTGGACGATTTTTCGGTCAGAATTATCGAATATTTGATTTTTGTTGTTTCTTCGCAAAAACTGCATGATAAATTAGTAAATAATAATCTGATATGAAATAAAATAGGTTTTACCCACTTTTCCACAGAGAAAAGCAAATTTTTTAAGAAATATGACGAAAAAGTGAATTTTATGGTACACCACATGGCCGCTATTTTGAATTTACCCATGATCATCTGCTCGGGGGTCAGGCAAAATGACCCCAATATGATAATCTAAAAAGTCACGGAGTTTCAGGTCTCCATTTTGTGTCGTTCCGGAGAAAGGAGCGAAAACAAAAAAAACAGGGAGGGGGAAGTAACTCCCCCACCCCGGACAGGTAGGGTCAAAATGAACGTCAAAATCAGTAGCTTGCCAATTATTTAGGCTAGTTGTTTCTTACGACAAGCTACCAAGGAACCCCCGGGCCGGATATGATACTACAGTTTGAGCAAGCCAAGCGCAGACTTCCAACTAGAAGCCCCTTACCAAAATATCTGCATGGCGGAATACCTAATTTGCAAAATATTTCTTTTGCACCTTTTAATATTGTAACCGCAGGTTGCTCGAAATTTCGAGTTGATTTCTTTTCAAATACATGTATATGTACATGTTTACTCACCTTTTCTTCGCCGAAGGCAGCAGTTGCTTCTTTTATATCGTGACTGGTGTGATCCTGTAAACTGCAAGGATAACAGTAAAGATGCTTACAGTCGCAGCAGAATACCTTGAGGGGCTCGTCATGCTCTTCACAGACTGGAATTGACGTGTACTGTTTAACCTCAACAAGTGCGTGTTTAGCAAATGGACCACGCATCGGATGGCAACGAGCAAGGCACTCTTGGCAATACAGGCATTTACATGTAATACAACCTTTTACAGCAGCGTCCGGATAGTCACCATCACACAATGAGCAGATTGGACCATCTACCTCTTTCCTGGTGCCAGTCTTCTGTTTGTTTGCGTGACATTTCCCCACGATATTGGCGATTGTAAAGTGGACTGGCAGCTTAGAAATACTCTCGCTGTTGAGTTCTATAGGTGATCTGCAAACTGGGCAACCGACCGGACTGGCTCGAGATGAATTGTCACCGGTCGTTGAATCTCCACGGCATTTTGAATGAACATACCCACTGAGACACCCTCTGCAGAAGCTGTGTTGGCATGGAAGCTGGACGGGGTCTGTATATATGTCCATGCAAATGTGACATGTCAGTTCTTCTTCCAACTCCACAGGAAGAGTATCAGCCATGTCTCTGATGTGTAGAGAAAAATATAATATAGTATAATATAGTATGATATAATTATATAAAGAATAATTTTATTGAACCAAATGGACGAATAAACAGAAATTGCAGTAATCGTAGGATCCGGCTATAGTCATGTATACTATACAGATCAAAGTTCTAATCAATGTTAAATGACCTATAGGAATGCGAAATTCTGTCAACACAACTACGTTTACCTGGTGTGATCTGAGGGAGAATAAATCAACAGGAACTATGTTTTACTATGTGCTTCGTTAAACCCTAAAACCAGCGACGCTTCAAGACCGCAAAAGAAATATGGGTCACATTTCTAAACAATTTCGTGCGAGGCTGTAGCATTCTCAGTATAAATTTGAGTGCAGGTTTGTTAAGCCTACCAGACCTGGGCGATTTGTGGTTTCTTCCAGCCTGCACAACCAGAAAAAAGGTGATGACTATCACCCCGAAAAGGTGATGCGTTACAGCAATCACCCTTTTGTATTATCACCTTTAAAAATGATGGCCATCACCTGGAGAGTGAAGAGTGATGAGTAATGATTGTAAATTTAGGTCATCTTTTAAGGGTGATGAGACAACACCATCAACCTCAAAAGGTGATGGCTGTCACCTTTTAAAGGTGATGGCTCTAACTCACCACCTCTCAAAGGTGATGATCAGATCTTCGGATACAGGGCTGAAACCTATCACGCTAAATATCTGAGTTAATCTCTTCAAGAAAATGTAAACAATTCCAAGATGGCCGACATAATGACGTCACAATGACACGTCATCTTCTCGAAAGCCATTTTTCGCCTAGTTTGGACAGATTTACCGATCATTTTATCTGTCAGTATTTCCTCTGCTTCTCGTCGTTCCGAAGCTGAGTTTGCAGGGATGTGGACATACTGACACACACCAGAGCACATAGGGGTGTGGGGTACATATTGACACACCAGACTAGATAGGAATGTGGGAGACATACTGACACCAACCACACCAGATAGGGGTGTGGGAGACATTGACACTAACCACACCAGATAGGGGTGTGGGGGACATATTGACACACCAGAACAGATTGGGGTGTCGGGAACATTGACACACCAGACCAGATAGGGGTGTGGGGGACATATTGACGCACAACAGACCAGACAGGGGTGTGGGGGACGTTTTGACACACAAGACCAGATAGGGGTGTGGGGACATACGGACACCAGACCAGATAGGGGTGTGGGGGACACACTGACACACCAGACCAGATAGGGGTGTGGGGGACATATTGACGCACAACAGACCAGACAGGGGTGTGGGGGACGTTTTGACACACACCAGACCAGATAGGGTTGTGGGCGAGGGGACATACTGACACACCAGATCAGATAGGAGTGTGGGAGACATTAACACACACCGGACCAGATCGGGGTGTGGGGGACATACGGACACACCAGACCAGATAGGTGTGTGGGGAACATATTGACACACACCAGACCAGATAGGGGTGTGGGGGATATATTGACACACCAAACCAGATAGGGGTGTGGGGGACATATTGACACACACCAAACCAGATACGGGTGTGGGGGACATATTGACACACACCGAACCAGATAGGGATGTGGGGGACATATTGACAAACACCAGACCAGATAGGGATGTGGAGGACACGGACACTCGCCACACCAGATACGGGTGTGGGGGACATATTGACACACACCAGACCAGATTGGGGTGTGGGGGACATTGCCACACCAGACCAGATAGGGTGTGGAGGACATATTGACACACACACCAGACCAGATAGGGGTATTGGGGACATATTGACACACACCAGACCAGATAGGGTGTGGGGGACATATTGACACACACTAAACCAGATAGGGGTGTGGGGGGGGGCTAATTATTTTTCTTACCCCTTGAGCTTATCACACTATGCTATTGGGTCAAGCTCTACCAGTTAATATAAAAACATTCAAGATGATCGCTTTGGCGACGCCACAGTGACGTCATTTTCGAAAACCGCATTTTTAGGTCGATTTTTCGGTCAGGTGTTTCGATTTTTTTTTTATTCATGCAATTTCTCCACAAAAACTACATGGTAAATTAGTAAATATTAATGTGATGTGAGATAATAGTTTTTTTCCCACTTCCCATCGCGGAAAAGCAGAAATTTTGAAGAAAAATGTCGAAAAGAAAATTTGTTGGTACACCACGTGAACGTCATCTTGAATTTACCCATGATCCTCTGCTTGGAGGTTATGCAAATAGGCTAACAATTCGTTATTTCACACATGCAAACTTTTATTCTTGGGCCAATCTTTTTATATTATGGTTGATTTTCCTCCAACTAGCATAATCTGCAACGGCGAATGAAACCAATACATTTTCTCGGGTTTTTTCCACCGGTGATCAGATTCTTGCTGCATTAAACTGGCGACATAGTTGTAATGGTATTCAGCATGGATACACAGTTACAAAAAACCACGGCCCCCATCTAACATCGTTTAAATTCAGAAATTGAACATTATAAATTATTAACTGAAATTTTAGATTTTTAAATCAAATTTTCAATTTAAATTTCAATCATTTAAAATTCCAAACAATTTTACACGAAATTTGAACTTTGGGGAGATGGGGGCTAGTTGGGACACATCCTAGGGAGTATTAGGGGTGTTCTATAACAGCACAATGATGTATGTTCAGCGATATATGGGGTTATGGGGAGGGGTCGATGCTTATAAGTATGTGAGATTAGGTAGAGATGGATATCTTGTGGATGAGGTTTTGGCGTGAGTGAGAGTTAGTTGAAGAATCAATCGTACCTTACCATACTAGGCCTCAGCGATTTGAGGTCTGTTTCAGTCTGTTTACAGGCCTGAAACTTCCACATTATTTATTTGGGTCAATCTCTACAAGAAAAATATCCAAGATGACCGCCATCTTTTCGGAAGCAATTTTTCGCCTATTTTTGGACCGATTTTCTGTTATTTTTACATATGTTCCCCGAATGCAGCTAATGTTCAAGGGCTATCCCTATCGCAAAAGGAAAATATCCCAATGGAGTAATGGCTATCCTAAAATTGTGGGATATGGATTAAATTTGCTAAAATATATCCATAAACAGAATGGCACTGCTACATTTGCCAATCGATTACAAAATGAAGTCCATATATATTACTAAAGTGGTGCAAGCTAGATCTGAAATGCAGCCAGACCTCTGTTTGGAATATGGATATAATTTGTGCATTACATTTTTATACCAAGCTGTTTTGAGAGTATTAAAACAAGCACTGCAGATTTTCGTCTCGAATTTTTCACGCTAGCATTTTTAACATTTTGCATTTCAGTTTGATGCATGAATGACACGGCATGTCAGTTTGTCGAAATTGACATGCAGCGGATTTTTTGGGTGCGGAATTTCGTGGTATATTTTCGTTTTGAGGGCATCTCGCGTCAGAACCGGTTATCAACATTAATGGCGGTAAGCAGCTTTATCCTTATAACGTTTGGCTAAACTCCGGTCCGGTAAGGTTGAAGTCAACTTTGCTTCTTCTTGGAATAACACATCAATAAGGATACTCACGAATAGAAAGAAGCTCCAAGAGCACGCTCACACATATGACTCAGACGCACAACATGTCAAATGACCACAACTGGTATAAGAGGTTCATCATGAACCGAGCTGCGGGCTTTAAATGCGAAATCTAACTGAAATCTCGGTGAAACGGTCTCAAAAGTCAAGTCTCAAAAGAAGAAATCCGAAACAAGAGAAATAACTCCAATTACCTGTTCAGGTGAATACAATAAGAGGGTCGGTAAGGACATGTAAGAGAATTCATTTCAAGCTGGTTGGCTGGGCGTAGTTTTTACCACCGGCGGGTCGCACCCGTCGCGAGCCTAAAGTAGTTTATTGGTGGGAAACGTAAGAGCGGGTAAAACAAATGCATGCTAAAATTAAACTGGATTTACGGGTCTTTAGAAATTACTTCGAACAACTGTTCAGCCCAAGAGTTGACGTTGCTTGGGTTGTCCGTCAGAGCTTCGTCCAGGCGGTCAGTGGAGTCGGATTGAAAGTGACAATGTCGGACTCTGAATACAACTTACCAAACGAATTCAAAAAAGAATATATTTAAGGAAAACTTTTGCATATACCATAGAATTAACATAGACGGGCAATTTAACATAGACGGGCAATTTAACATAGAAGAACAACTCGAAATCATACTTATTATCTAAAATATCTTGAGAGTAACTGGAAAAAAATATGTTGAACTGTTCATACAATAGTTAAATGCATGGTCCCGTGAACATGGATTAAACAGTGTAAGGATCGGTAAGTGTGGCATGTTGTTGTTGTTGTAACAGAATTGCAGATATATTTTTAATATTCAGTAGTTTTGCCTTAAGAGAGCCTAGATTTATATTCACTTGTATTTGAAAGATTGCTGTCAACTATTGCATCTTCTCAGAGAGTGAAAACAATATTTAAACCACATCAACATGCCACAATGCAGGACAACCTCCCCACAGCAGGCACTCCACTTTTGTCCCTGCTCCCAATAGCTGGATGAAGCCGCCCGACTCTGACGAGACTGACTTTCACGGACATACCACCCCCGGACAGACCTCGTGTTGAAGTCGTGCCCACTCGCCAACGTTCTGTTTGATTCCTCTCTAATGGCTTGTACACGGTGATCAGACATTGAATGCAACCAAGTAACTCCTTCAGTTTTACACATGAACGAAATACTTTTCATATGCTCGCTCCATATAAACGACGGAAATAATCCCCCAAGGTCAACAGAATGGAAAAGTAATCTTAAAGCTGACATGACCTTATTTAATGCACGAATGGTAGCGAAAAAAAAAATATTCACAGATTTTAGTTCCAGTTGAATAATACCCAGTGGAACTAATCCGAGTGCCGAGTTCACGTCGCTATTCTGCCAACTTCTCAGCCGAGTACATTTGCCTTCACCGCATATATAAAGCCTGAATCGACGGAGCACCTTGCCAGTCTGAACAGACTCTCGGACAGTCCACATCATATTTATGCTGTTGTTGTTGTCACCAGCACATATTCGGACTGTGAGCATCATATGCTATAACACAATAACTCTCACACAATATAAAGATATCTTGAAAAACCTGGGCAATATAATTAGGGATATGACTATTCAAACACGATTCAGACATACCGGTGGATTAGTAGGCTCCATGCCCAAAAGAAAGACACTTGCTTATCCCGTCACAGACTTCTCCGGCATTGTTTGTCAATTTACCTCCCTCGCCAAAAACACGAAGGGGCAACTGTTCATTCTATTTCATGATTATCAGTTGAGGCTCGATATGGTGCAATTCGATTGCGCTGTGAATTCAGCTTTCTGATACCGACTTGAAATTTCATTCCAAAGTAAGAATTGTTATATTTTATGTCTACTAATCAGGCCTGCCCGCACTCAATTGCAAATTCCTAAAGACGGAGGTATAAACTGAAAGGTACATTGATTCTGATTGTCACCCCGTCCATTTTTAACTCATCCATCAGTAGTATAGAAATGCGAAATCTCTTAGCATTCTTTGTTGGGAAATCGTGGTGGATGAATGAAGCGAAAATGATCCTTGACCTTTGACTGTCGGTCATTTCTGATCACCTGACTGGCGGGTGGATGCAAAACAGAGGCTTAAAAAACAGCCGGACATCTAAAAAATTCGAAAATAATGGACCGTACACCCAGGCAAATGGGCCTATATGCACAATATTGGGTCCACTTTGGTCGTGCAGGATCTCGAATTGAACGCTCGTCGACGGCATTTCGGGTAACGTAACTGTCGATCTGATAAAAGAAGGTAGATTCGTAGTCTTCCTCACTCAGGTTTGGGTGGGGTACAAAATCACAGGGTCATGGTTTTATAAATATGCAGTCCGTATATATTTGTCTTTGGGGTCATACGACTTCTTGTCAGCACGTCGGCATAATTTTCCACTACCCTATTAGTGTTGCGTTTCATTCCCTGGAAGATAGTTTGCTTATCAGCGGCCGTGCTTTCAGTTGTCAGTGGGTGGGGTCGCAGTATCAGTCAATGGACTGTCAGTGTCCGCCAGTACGCTTTCAGTGTCTGCGTCAGCTTCTCCTCATCCATGTATATGATTTTGGTGTGGCATCATATCGTAGCTTCTGGTGAACGTCGGGATTGCTTTTATAGACCCAACACAGTAATGCCCTGCAAACAACTGTATTACCATTCGAACGCCCTAGTAGTGTAGCTCAGAAGCTTTGAATGGTCTAAATGATCACGTGATATCGTATGGAATTGACAATCAACGAAACGTAGTGAAGCGTGTCAATGCCCGACGTTACGCTTTTCACTAGTCTGAACGCCTTAACGCTATATCGTAACGGCTTATCGCTCTATCGCAATGCCATAACGTCATCGCACACACATGCTCAATCTCACGTTCGGCTATTTCTGTATTGGCGGCACTTAGCCTTTCACATAGAACGAACAAAGAGCCTCCCATGAGGAGCGTACGGCAATCACGTAGTGAGCGGTCTACGAAATAGTGCCTTTGATAATCGAGCGATTCGGTCGCATTTTATTGTGTAATGAAGTTAATTGTAATCATAAGAAGACAATGCATTCAATTTATACAAAAATATTTCTATGTTGAATAATAGTTGTTGGTGCCGTGGGGCGGTATTGTCAACCTCACAGGGTGCAGCCATATTGAAGAAAAGTTCCGCCGCAAGTTAATTGTGTGCATGCACGAACGTGATCCCGTTTCCACTCCCAGAAATCCGCTAGGTCAGAGATCACTTTCGCAGCTACTGAGTTCTGTGGCTAGATGGACACATTTTTTTGAGGATTGGGCATTGACCCTTGATGGAAGTCATGTCATCGCCCAAAACGATATCCTTTTACGGATGTGTCCTCACCTGGGGGTGCCGCCGATACAATATAGATTGTAAGTGATGTCATACATAGAAATGACGTCATCATTAGAAGCGGATTTAGGGTTACCACCCACAGAGGCGGTGAAAACCGCGGTCAAATTATGAAAACAGCAGTTCCAGGATATGTTGGCATTACAGTACTCTGGACTGTCCGAAGACGCTTAGGAATAGAGCAAAACGAATGGATGATCATTTCACACGAACAAGAGCGAACATGGTCGAGGATGCGTTTGATACACTTACAACAGCATAGGCGAATTGTAACCGCACCCGTTACAAGTAGGTTCCCCTTCCCCTCCCCTCCCTTCCCTTCCCCGTCGTGATATAGCTGAAAAAATGTTGAAAGCGACGCTAAACCCTATTCACTCACTCACTCACTGTAACCGCACCCATCGCGAATCCCACAGCTTTGTTGCCATGTGATGACGCAGGGGATAAATAAAATGTGTAATACACAAAATGCTTGTTGTGTAAACGCAAAATGCTCGTTGCTGTTGCTGTTGCTGTTAATCCTTCTTTCTCTCATTCGATTGTGTCAAGGAGATAAGACATTAGATGCTAGATTTAGTTGGGTGTATGAGTGTAGGAATCTTACTCCCCATCATTAGAGCCGTGCACTGGGCACGATTCACACAGTGACTCACTCATTTGTACCTAACCCCATCATTCAGTCACATCTAGTTCCGTAACTCCGATAACATGCAGGAGGTGGTAACTTGTCAGGCTAGACTCATCATGCCCTACTGAACGCAACCTATCGCCCGCGCTATCCCACAACCCTTGTAAAAAATGGTGTAGTGACCATTGCTGGCGACATGTCCTGTAATATCCATTATTCCGAATTTTATCAATTATTCCGAATTTTGTGTTTGTCCAGAATACCATTTTGCATCCACCTCCCAGACACCTGGCCCGAAGAACCCTCGACGAACGCTTCAATACGAGACACTGCACAACCCATGTGGACCTAAGATGGTTTATCTAGACCCATTTGACTAGATGTTAAGTCTGTTTTTTCGGATATTCGCCGAGATCTGCGGCCATTTCCGAAGTCCTACTTTTCACGTCACTGGAAGTGACCTATTCAAGTGGTCATAGTGACTGAAGGCCAAAGGTTGGAGGTCAGATACGCCAGATTTCCCAACCACGAATGCTAAAAGAATTCACCTTTCTATACAACTGGTGGATAGGTCAAAATACTGGACGGGCTGACAATCGCAATAAGGGCTCTCAATTTGTAACTCCGTATTTTGGAATTTGCCATTCCGGTTTGCATAAATAGTCTCCAACAGCAACAGCAAGTCTCGCATTGTCCCCTTGGCACAGTAAACGGTCAACATGGGTTGGCCTGTGGCAGTATCGTCACATCGGGTATCGAAAAAGAGATCGCATGTGGAGTGCATCGTGTAGAGCCTCAAGAATTACCAAAACAGTCGCTTCGTGCGCCCTCTTCGTCGAGTGAGGTAAATTGAAATACAATGCTGTAGAAACTGGTGACGGGACCAACAGGTTTCATTGTGTTGAAGAAATACTGAAAGGTATGTCTAAATCGTGTATATATAGTTGTCAGATTCTTCAGATTTTATTACCCATTTTTTCAGATATATTTATACTGTTTGCGAATGAATGTGATATGATGCTCACAGAGCTCGAATTTTGGCTGGAGACAACGACAACATGAATATGATGTGCACAGTAGGAGTGTCAGTTCAGACTGGCAAGGTCCTCAGTCGATTCAAGCTTTATATATGCGGTGAAGGCAAATGTACTCGGCTGAGAAGTTGGCAGAATAGCGACGTGAACTCGGCACTCGGATTAGTTCCGCCGGGTATTATTCAACTGGAACTAAAATCTGTGAATATTTTTTTTTCGCTACCATTCGTGCATTAAAGGTCATGTCAGCTTTAACTTGCCATGAACATCGATTTTTCTATGTATGATGTCACTTCCGTTGGGGTGCTACTTGGGCGAGAATCCTGCCCGAAAATCTGACTGGTGATTGGGATGGTATTATGCCCCAGTTAGATGATCGAGGGCATGGCCCGCAAAACAAAATATGACACTTGCTGGCATTGCATCAGTAATATTACCCCCAGCTGTGATGCTGTGATGCAAATACCTCCGTAGTTTGTACAGTAACAATGGAAGTCCGGATATTACTCCCCACATCACAATGGCGTGTCATGCAAGTCCAAGCATGAAAAAAGTCAACCCATAGACAATAAGCGAGGGTCGTGATTTCGTCTTACATGACTAATAAGCCTACATAAAACCCTTCCTCTCGGTATGTGGAACAGCCACATAATTGAGAAGACATTCAGGTCTACTACTGTTTATATTGTGTTTGGAATATCCATGTTCCAAATATCAGTTACGGAGTTACTTATTTTAGATCTTGGGAATATGTGCACGCGCCTCGACTGTATGAGGAGTTATACATGTATTAACAAAGGCTATACTCCCTTACATCAGTGTGCATACGTTTCGAAGAGAACAACAGTCTCAATATCAATTTCAAGTTTCGGTCAAAATATTTCGGTTCCTAAAGTGAGCTTTTAAAATTTTTGTTTTTGGATATTGCCCATTAATGTTATTCGCTGGTTTGTGCCAAAATTGGTCTTCAAATATATCGGAAATTATCCCTCAGACTTTGTTTTTGAGGGGATGGACCAGAAACATTTCAGGTAACAACGAAAACGTCTATCTATAGAAAATTTGGAATATCCTTAAATAAACAAATCATTTCGACCTGAAACTCTCACATATATTACCAGGGCTCTTTTGGGGTACTATTATGGAAAAGTAAATATTAATTTGAATAAAATGACATTTGAAATAAGTTTGAACTTTATCAAAATTTGGTACACAGAAACACATTTTTGACCGGGTGTACCATCGTCTTGGTTTGGAGCTCTCGTGATCGCTCGTGTGCAGTAGTTTTCAAGATATAAAGTCCCGAAAAATAATTAATAATCATATCAATTTTCCATATCCAATATCATCATAGTAATTTCTTATCTTATCATTTCTGGAAAGTCTGAGAATAATTTCAAACAGACAGCCTTGAGTAGTCCCCAAATGCTGGTGAAAAGAAACTTCGAAGAAAATGTTTTAAGAATCAGGGGGACTTGAGAGATTTTCACGTTTTGTTTGTCAGGTTGAAATTTTCAAAAAGGCACTAAATTATCAAGGCTGCATTATTTCATCTCAGAAAGATAGGAAACACAATTAAACACAAGAAAATATAACTATTTCTTTGAAGTAAATCGGAAAAATGACTTTGTGGAACAAAATTGATCAAAAATGTAGTGGATTTTTCGAAGTAAAATTTGGAAATCGAAGAAATGTGGTGACTGTTTAACTCACGAATAAAGTTGAATCATCGCTTCGTTGAGGCCAAACAAGAATGACCTTCTTGAAGTTGTTGGAAAATAGAATGCTACACGTGGTCAAGCAAACTGAATTGTCTAGAAAAATGGCGATTCACATTTCTTCCTGCTCAGGTGGACTTTTTCCGGCCTCGATGCATTAACTCTTCACACAAAACTGAACACCTGTCAATCAAAGTCCGTCTGAACAAGACAGTCATTCAACATGTCGTTGTTGTTACGTGTTGTTGTTGTTGTTGGCACATGGCGGTGAGGGTTAATGCCATTCATGTACACACGTTTACGCTCACCCATTTTCATCGACAAACGCTTTCAGAACATGCGATCGGAATGCCGAACCATTCAGATGGGAGGGCTACTCACCGAAATTTACTATAATACCATCTTTGTTGTCTAAATTTGATGTAATTAGACGGATGATCTGTTTTTTTCTCAGTTTCACCAAAATATCATATCTCGCGCGATTTCACGTGAAGCAGGAGGCAGGATATTAGAGTAGGCTGTTCGAAAAGTAGATCTCTAGAGAGGTTCACAGAAATTGTTTTCTTCTTTCGAAACTGTCGAAATAAATATGTTGGATGCTAAATATCACCATATTTCGCTCAATTATGATGCTTCTTTGATGTTTATACATGATATTGACGATATTTTGGACATGCCTATATGGGCGTATGAATATTATTGAGATGTGATGGGTCACCTTGTTTGGAAAAGAAGCATGGTCTGAGACATACCGAAGTGTTTGGGATGAAAGCGCTAAATTCGATCTCCATTTAAACAGATGGGCTGAAAAGTACGTATCTTACTGTGTATTTGTGGAAAATTTGAAATTGATATCTGCTATAGTTTATTTTCTATAGAATTATCTTTATTTCGTTGTCACGTCGAGAGCAAAATGGTGAGATTTCAGGGGTCATTTGTGATGACATTGCAGAGTCGAGAATGGATGTACGGCCACGTGCTTCAGGCGAAATGAATAATTTCGCTTGTAGGACCTCCAAAACTTAGTTGAGTCATTTTATTTATCGTTTTCCTGACCTGTTATAGTATTTATTTCCTGAAAGTCGCTTCACGAAATTCTTTGTCATTTCATTACATTTTTGCTTCACAAAGGTATTGAAAAAAATTTCAAAAAAAAAAAAATACATTTTTTGTCATATCATGTCTCATGGTATCATTGTGTCATAAAATTTGGTCATTATAATGATAAAGGTCGTTTTTAGAAATTTAGACTTGGCAATAAATTTCAAAAATGTCACAAGTCCTAATTCCCATTAAACAACTTTTTATTCAAATATCTATTAGTTTTGTTGCATCCTAAAACGCGACGTTAAGCCTTAATTCTCTCTCTCTCAAACAGCCTGAACTATATATACCGGTATGTCATGTTTCAGCCAGCTACGATTTTTTGAATTTCGAGATATTCAAAATTTCCCCCATCACATAAGTGACGAAAACAGATGACACCCACTGGTCTAATCCCTTTAACAACATATGTGCACGCCTGGCACAGGCTACTGACTGAGCCGTTACTTTGATTGAAATTGTAGTTTAAGGGCCGCTTCCCATTCGGATTTCGCGGCCCATCAACTCAATGTTTTATTTGGATTTCGCGGTACATTTCTTTTTTTTCTTTTAATATCTTTTCCAGCGCTAAATATATAAATAAATAAATAAATAAATAATAAATGAATAAATAATAAATAACAATGATAGATTAGCAGGAGATATAAATAGAAGTAAATGAAAGTCGCTATGTACAAGTTCGTAAGTCTCTTTCGGGTTTTTTGGGTTAAGCTATACTAGTAAATATGAGTTCACTGTAGGTCTAATCGCGTGGATGATTCCTTTGTCTTGGTACCCCTTTGTACGCACAAAGCCGTCCAGAAAAAACTGGGAGAACCATGGGCGTCTTCAGGATTTTTCGAATCGACTTCCGTAACGACGCCCTTGGGAACAGGGTCGGTTCTTCCAGAAATCTGTGCCTGTAACTATTGCTTGGAGTGTGTATTGGGGCACAGGACGGCAGGTCTACGTCCTATATTGTGTGAAAGTCAAAGGATGATATGTGTTGAGGCGTCATTTCGGTGTCATATATGGGGTAGCGTGTCTGTGTGGTTTAGGATTCGGTATTCTGGTTGCTCAGTTCGGTGGAGTAGCCTGTCCAGCGTGGTACAGGGTCGAGTATCCTGGTCGTTCTTGTTGTCCGACGATGATGATCTTCATGCATGTTCATCTCCATTTGTTGTTGTTTTATAATATTTGTCGTCATCGGTGTTCTGTTTCATGGCTGGTCATACTCGTCTGTGGTCTTCAGTGTGCTGTGCCTGTATTACAAAGAATAGAAGAGTTTGTAGTTTCTTGTTTTCTGGTGTTATTTTTTGCCATCGACTGGCACTATCGTGATCTAAGTCACACATGATCAATAGCAATAAATAATTAGGTACTAAATATTATAAATAAAAATATTTTTATAGTTAAAGCCGATTGTGAATGTTTGATATAACCTCCAGTCTACTGCCCCTGCATGAAGACCGGACGGTTAACATTCGTTAACGAGGGTTGGAAATAAGGGAACACAATTTGGTCGGAGCTCGTTATTAGGAGCTTTTAATTTGATCAGTGAATTTGTCTATGTTATTGCTATGGCATTTTGAAATAATTAGGTACTAAATATTATAAATAAAAAAAATTTTATAGTTAAAGCCGACTGTGAATGTTTGATATAACCTCCAGTCTACTGCCCCTGCATGAAGACCGGTCGGTTAACATTCGTTAACGAGGGTTGGAAATAAGGGAACACAATTTGGTCGGAGCTCGTTATTAGGAACTTTTGATTTGATCAGTGAATTTGTCTATGTTATTGCTATGGCATTTTGATTGGTTAGTGTCCAAATTTGATCAGTCATTTCTGATCACTGACCCTCATTTCCGCCCCTGTGAAATAGTTTTGACTCTAAGCGTGCTACATTTATTCAAATTTGGTCCTAGGTTTATTGGTGTAACCATATGGTATTAAATGGTAGAGTGATAGTCAGTAGATTTGATGTAAGCTAGTAAGGTGGAGTATACTTTGTTTATAAGAGGTGGTTTAGGATTTAATATAGAAGCCAACGACAGAGGGACATTTAAGTTTTTGAGTTCGTTTTCCAGTGTTCGGCGATAGAGGTCATGTTTTGGGCATTTGAGTATAAAATGTTCTATCGTTTCTTCTTCGTTGTTGCATGAAGTGCATAGTGGTGATGTGTTTTTTATTAGCTTAGATAAGTTAGATTTTAGTCCTGTTTTACCAAGTCTTAATCTTGTGATGATGCGGTCGTCACGTTTGCTGTCTAGCTGGAATCCGCAACTCTGTCTTTTCCCCTTATCTAGAATACTATGTAGCCATCTACCTCGGTTTTCTTCGTTCCATTCTTTTTCCCATTTACTATCTATTCTGGTTCTAATGATGGAATTCAGTTCTTTGGTTCCTAGTCCTATATGCACGTCAGGTGCAGTTTTGGTGAGGCTGTCTTTGGCTGTCCTATCGGCTGCTTCATTTCCTCTAACGTCCACGTGGGCGGGAATCCAAGCTAAAATGGCGTCAATGTCATTGTCGCGTATTTGTGTGCATAAAATTTCTATTTCGTGTATGAGGTCAGGTCTGCTGTCGGATTTGGAGTTCTTTATAGATACCAGTCCGCTTAAGGAATCACTAAGAATAACAGTGGAAACCGGTCGGTTCTGGAGAACCCATTCGAGGGCCTTGATTATGGCGACTAATTCAGTGGTGTATACGGACATATTGTCTGGTAGTTTGAAACCTTCGTGAATGCCAAGTTCTGGTATAACGAATGCAGAACCTGTATTGTGACTTGTGTTTTTGGAGCCGTCTGTATATATTTTCAAGCGATTTTTCCAATGTGTGTCAATATATTCGAGGGCAGTGACTCTTATATGCTCTGGGTTGTCCTGTTTGGTGATGTAGCTATGTATATTCGTGTCCACGTGTGGTGTGATTAGTTGCCATGGTGGTCTATTGACCTTGTCAGTGTCAGAGATACAAGAGATTGGAATGTCGTGTTCTTCGAATAATCGTTCTATCGTGTAACCGAGTGGCGCAGAGTCTTTTTCCCATTTTGATTTTAGGAATTCGTATTCGGTTTTTAGGCCAAAAATTTTGTGGCATGGGTGGTTTTCGCCCTTGGCTATTGTTTTCCCTGCATATTTCATTGACAGTTCTTCTCGTCTTAAATGTAAGGGTTTTTCATTAGTTTCTATTTGTAGACTACATAGAGGAGTTCCTTTGAACGCCCCGGTGGCTATTTTTAAGGCCGAATACTGAATGCTGTCTATTCTTTTTAAATGGGTCTTGCATGCTGATTGATACGCGATTGAACCATAGTCTATTTTGGATCTGATGAGTGTTTGATATAATTTGATTAAGCTAAGTTTATTGGCCCCCCAGTTGGTACCCGATACGCACCTCATAAGGTTCAGGTCTTTGTTACACCGAATAATTAATTGGTCAATGTGTTCTTTCCAAGTGAGTTTTCGGTCGAATATCATACCTAGGTATTTGACACTATTCTTAAACTCGATTTTCTGTCCTCCTAGTGATAGCGTGATGTCTGTGTTCTGTTTATTTGAGAATAGCACACCGGTAGTTTTGACAGCTGAGAATTTGAATCCCCATTTATCGGCCCAATCGCTGACTGTATTCAGTACCTTTTGCATTATACTTGTTAATTTTTTTATCGAGCCAGCAGATTTCCACATGGCAGCATCGTCAGCAAAGAGTGATTGTTCAATTTCAGGATGTTTTGTGTCAATTTCGTTGGCCAGCCCATTAATCAGGATGTTAAAAAGAGTGGGGCTTATGACGCTGCCCTGTGGGGTGCCGTTATCTAGCTGGTGGTCCATGGAAATGGTGTTACCAATACGGACTTTGAAGTTTCGGTCATGAAGAAAAATTTTTATCCAGTGTTGTATTCTTCCCTTAATTCCCAGGTTGTTTAATTGGGTGATAATCCCGTCCTGCCATACAAGGTCAAACGCCTTTTCAATATCCAAGAAAATTCCTAATGTATATTGGTTTTTGGCATTACCCTTTTTGATGGAGTGTTGGAGTCTGGCTATGTGGTCTAAAGTACTTCTCTTTTTTCGAAAACCGCTTTGTGTTTTGTTTAACAGGTTGTTGCTTTCCAGGTGATATTCAAGTCTGTTTTTGACCATCGTTTCCATAATTTTGCATAAATTTGACGTGAGTGAGATCGGCCTATATGACTTACTGTCTGATGGGTCTTTACCAGGTTTTGGTATTGGGATAACAATAGATGATTTCCATTTGGTCGGGAGTTGTTTAGTCTTCCAGCTCACATTAATTAGTTTTAGAATTAGTTCCTGAGTGTTGTTTGGTAGGTGTTTTAGGATTGTATACCCTAGTTTGTCTTCGCCGGGTGAACTTTCTTTTTTAGAGTGTAAAGCTTTTCTGTATTCATTGATAGTAAAGTCTCCGTTAAGGTAGTTTTCTATATAATCATTTGTGTCATTTTCCAGGATCGTTTCTTGTTTGATTTTTCTGAATTCTGGTTTAAGGTTGCTATTGCTACTGTTTGATGCGAATGATTCAGCAAGATATTCTGCCTTTTCGAGATTAGTTCTCTTTGTTTTGTTTAGTACGGGTATTGTGTTATTTGCTTTCCCTTGAATGCTTTTTATTTTATTCCATACTTTCTTTGAGTTAGTTTTCGTATCTATAGTGTTGCAGAAATCTTCCCAGCATCTTGATTTGGCTTCTTTGACGCTTTTTTCTGCTATTGTTTTCAGCCGTTACTGTGTTCTCAATTCTGTTTTATTTTCTTTGTCGCCGGATGTCCCGACATTCATGTACAGCATACTGGGAGACAAATATAGGTCACGTGTGAACAGTCTCATTCCCCTTGCGTGTAACAGTAACCGCCGTCGAACTTCAATACTACCTTATCTCCAAGCACACCAGAGTAAGTAAGACCTGTCCAACTACTAGGTCTATGTGTATTGGTGTTTTCCCATTGTAAATCTGTTGTGTCCCGATAGCTAAATGTGTGATATCATGAATGCAGTACCTTATCTGACACAAATGGTGCAGATTGAATAATAAATGAGGTCAAAACATATGTACGGTACAGGCTTTTCTTAGACCTACGACCGGCTTTAATTTGGCTTGCGGCCTCAGTCTACGATATAACAGTAGAAGGGAGGTAAGAACTTGGGCTAGGTATGAGAAACCAGATCTTTCTTTATGAATATTGCTTCAAGTAATTAGACCAACACTTGTATGCCTCTGTGGTCATAACATTATTCAGGTTGAGGAATCAAGGTATTATACCTCGATCGAGGTATAGGCCTATAACTTGATCGGGATTTTTGGCTATGTTAACTTCAGTTTTTTATATATTTATGGAAAATGTAGACATCCACACATACTCACGAGGACATGGATCTTTCTACAGCCTGTATAGCAACTAACTATACATTCAGTGAAATTGATTCTGTAAAAGAAAATGGTATGAGATGGCATACTTCCATCTCAATTTTTCATGTGAAAATTGCAGGATGCAAGAGGCATTAATAAATCAAGTTTAATTGACAGATGCATTAGGTAATCTGCTAGCTTGTGCACGTGAAAAAAAGACATCTGCTTAGGATATTCTGAATCAGCCATGTCTGTACCAGCTAGGAGATTGAGTAATGCATCAGACATTTTCATTTTTCATCAGTCAATACATCTACAGTCATGAAACTTTGACACGATCCGTGGATAGAAGCATGCCATAATGCAGATTTTGTTTGCATGGCATTTTTCTCAAATATGGTATATTAAGACATTTTTCATTTTGGAAATATTAAATTGATTGATTCAAATGTATAGTCGCATGAAACGAAGCATTGAGTTTCTGTGGAATTAACTAAAGAATAATTCATCAGTGATGTTAACTGATCCATGGCTTCTGTTGTATTTGTGAATGTTTTGCATTTTTAATTAAACTCAAAATGACATAAGCCTATATATACCCCGATCGAGGTATAATGCCCCAACCATGGTATCTTCCCCAACCTGCTATTATCAAGAAACAAGATGTGAACGCATAAATTGGAATCCCATCTCTCTCTGCATGCTGTACATACACATTAGTGTCTTGTGTTTTGCATTATCCAGGGTCTAGTTTTCGACTTTGCGTCTGTCGGCAGTTCTCACCATGCCAAAGTACAAGCTGACGTATTTCGACATTCGTGCTCGTGGTGAAGGGATCCGATGGGTGTTAACCCAGGCCGGGGTGGATTACGAAGATGCCAGGATAGAGATGGAACAATGGCCTTCTCTCAAAGCAGGTAATGTCTTTGTTGTCATAATTGAATTGTAGTATGGAACTCTTATCATTATACTAAGACATGAGATACCAATTGGTGCATATTGAAAGAGATCCCATCATATCGGAGTTAGGTATACGCGTATATCTCGTGCCAATCTCAGTAAACTCAGAAATAATATCACGGAATATTATATCTGAATTCAGCCCTATATAAATCTCATGCGAACCTGAGACTACATTTGTTAGCCAATGAGGTGGCTAGCTTGTTGAAATCACACCCACAGTATGTACACACGGTAGCACGTGGACTAATATATAAACATTATCGGGAAACAGTATCCAAATATGACATCATTTCCAGACAGATCCGAGATGATCAAAGTGTTTACTCCCGCCGAAAAGGCTGGCTTTGTTAGGGGGAAGAAAATATCAGAAGATTGTGCCGCGCGAGACGTCAATCTCCGTGAAGTAAACGTCAATCATTGTCAGGGAGAAAAGTCAGAAATGGTCGTGATTGGCTTATTATGGGATCTCGCAGAATATCAGCGAATATTTCGCACGACGTTTTCATAGCGTTACGCCTAGATGGTATTCCTCTGATTTATCATCTTGGTTTACCTAGATTGATCTCGTGCAACCTCGTCCCTTTATTAAAAAATATTTTTTTTACAATATTCGGCCGTTCTACAGGACTTAACACTACACAAAAAGGCGGATTTCACGTACTGGGGAAATGTATTGCTTATTAATGGGAGAGGCCACTGTTTGCACTTCTTTACATAGATGCCCTCTAGTGCGGATGATTGTATTTCATAGCGTATGACCCGTACATTGCAGCTTGGAGAGGCCAAGATGACAAATACATTTACGGGATATATATTATAGATAAGGCATCCTATATTTCATATACCCAAATAGTATGGTCACAGGTATGGAATATTTAGTATCAAATTATATTTCATACAGCAGGAAATGTAAAATAACCAATTATGGCAAGACTGCCTTAAATTTAATCAAATAAAACTCTTTGAATACATTCGAGAGGTATGACAAAGTATTTGTATATATGAATATTTATTTAAATTTAACCTATCATTAAAATGCAATGTCGAAGTTCCATCAACCGGCTTTCCCCAAGAGGTACGTCTCATACTCGTTCATTATGCTGTTTAACGTCATAAGAAGGTAATTCTTTTATATGGCAAATATTAAGATTTGACATCATGAAATGGTAATTCTGATACACGGCAAATATTAAGATTTCATCTAATTTTATCTAGACTGTAAAGAAAACCAAATGAAGCATTGTAAGTTATTTCACCGTCTGGTAAATATATGCATATTTCGATGAGAGCAAATATTCAGTTTATCCCTTTCACTGATTGTTATACGGGTATGCAATTCCATTTAAAATGATCAGCAAATATATGGCAGAACTGAACTTTTGCAACCAGTTTGGTAAATACTGCAAATATATGCAAATGTTAAGGAATGACTGCGCTGTAAATATATTGGAAATATTTTCATTTACCAACACTTTAATATCCTTTAAATGTTGTCAATAGTAATATTTCATTTTGGAAATTAATGCAAATATGAAAATGTGATATGGTTTTATTGTGTGTAGGGTATATAATTTTTATTTTGATCATTCAACACGCTCTCGTAGATAATATGAGTGTGTAATACGTGGCGTAACACGACAAGTGCAAGGGAAACTGTGTGGGGTTTCTTTGATTATTTCATACAATGCCAACTACAATGGATTGGTTAGAAAACTCTACTTCTTGGCGATTTCCACTTCGTCGTTTCAGGAATCAGGAGTCACCATGTAGCATAAGATGGAAACGAGGAATACATGTAATATAGAGGACATCGTAACTCTTCCCAATACAACGTATAAAATAAGCTACGTGATTCACCGGTAATACACGTAGAAATATTACACAATTCAATGTAATATAATTTACAGAAAAATGAAACAGAAGTAAAACTTCATACTGTCCTGTCTCAAATTTGTCACAAATGCGGCCTTAATTTACTATCCATATCCGAGTACCCCACATTCTGGGTAACGAAGAAATTGAATACACATGTTTAACTTCTCCTTGCTGAAATTTACACAAGATACATATAGGTGCACGATAGTTCCGTTTGATCCAACAGCATGCCGTTTCCTCACTCCAACATGTCGAAACGCGAGTATTTTTTCTTGCGTGTACTTCTCCCACAAGCAAATTTAGTGAACTGATTCTAGCTGTACACTGTATGCTTGGTTATAACGCATGCAGCACTTTTGTCTTGGCGAAACATACGCACGTTGTGATTGGTTGATCATTATGTTAGCCTGATAAGCGTAATATGATTAGAATTCTGATTGACAGACAGGTCGGGCCTGCAGACAACAGGCGACTTTTACAGACATTAATCCCTAATACGACCGTCTTCCCAAGATATCTAAAAGATAAACGGGAGTATATCATTCGTCTATCGGATAAGCTAAGCTGAAGACCCGGCTTATCGGCATGGTGAAACAAGTTATTCAAGCTTATCTATGGTGGCCAAAAGCAATTAAATCCGAATGGGCAAAGTCTCCAATTTCCAACAATGCCCAGATATCTGTATCTTTATATCAGCGATGATGAAGTGGAACAATAGAATGCAGTAGCTCCTACAAGAGACTGTCTAGACAGTGATATTCCTGAAATATCCCGATAAGAGAATTTCGGGTGCATTAAATTTTAAACCAGAGACCGCACAATCACAGTCTCTGGTACCAGTATAAATTTAACAAAATATGCAAGATTTATCGTTCAAAGAATTGAGCCTAAAGCATATTTTGTCAACTTTTGAAAGCATGTCGTATATCGTTAGGACATTCCACATTGAAGAATGGGAAGAAAAGTTATTCTGGTGAAGCCGACAGAGGACCTGCACGCCCAATGCGTCAGTAGTATACAAAGCGTAAATCTCTGAGGATTTATGGAGGACGGAATGTGGGAAAAGAAATGTTGGTTGTAAATAAGGATTGTTTGACGTCACACCAGGAGCTTCAATATGACCCTCCGCCCTTATGGGGTAGTGCAAACGCAGGGATATCACTGTCTAGACTACGCATGTGCAGTCCACACGGCAAACTCCTCCTTTAGATGATACCCTTTTAGTATGCAAAAATCTCCATATATTAGATTGAGTCTATTTTTCTAATATCTGATGTTAGTTTATTGATAAATTTATAATGTAGAAAACCGCTTTTTCTAACCCCAATAGGGTTGACTGTGTTGATTGAATGCAAATGTGCATGGTGTATATCCATACGGCTCTAACTAGCCTGTCGGCCCGCCTCGGGTGAACAGGACATCTGGCTATGTTCTATCAGTCAGTGATAGTCGTACAGTGCTATGACAATTATTAACAAAACAATGCAGAATATGAAATATGTCAATTTTTCAGTGGCAGTCTGTTTTGAGTATAGACCAGAACGTTGTATTTCACTGAATATTGTTTTTATCGTCAAATTTCAATCGCCGTTTTGGGACACCGATTTTGTTTAAAATTGGTGTCTAATCAAACGTTTTCTGTGAAATTATCTTAGCTCAATTAAGAATACACAAAATATCGAAATGGACCTGGCGCGGTTCAGTAAGATTTTGGCCACCATGGAGATCTCACAGTGAAATCCATTTTTATTGACTGTATAGATTTTAAGATTTTAAGAGATTCTTTTTATCGAGCAGTTATTTCAGATGATCTTTTTAGTCGAGTGAGAGAAGATTGTATCTTAGTTTATTTGAGAGAAATCAGTTCGTGGCATGAGTTTTAATGCATGTGCATGTCTTTTGGTGTGTTGTGTTGATTACTTATGGTTTGCTGGGTTGTTGACTTGCTTTTGTTAGAATTCATAGAATTTTGTTTGTTTGTCACTATATAGCTGAAATATTGCCGAACGCGACATTAAACTTAGTTTATTCTCTCTTTCTCTCTCCTTGGCACCATGAGGTGCGCTTTGAAGTGCCAAAATGAAATATCACCTACGAAAGAAAGTTGCAATTAGCCGGAGGATGGCAAAATAAGGAGTCGAAATATCGAGTCAAAATGAGCCGTACGCTTTTCAGAGCTATTGAAGTATATCATGTCTTATGGTCTGAGTAATTTCCCCTCTCTGGGTCTTAGGGTGTTTGAATAACAGCATCTTGAAGTAGTGGATTTGTGCAAAATCGCCTATTTCGAACAGAAAATAGCACACTTTCTCTCCGTGAACACACCAGGCCAGTCTAGAACCAATAACTTTACCCCGAAATATTGGTCGTGTCAGTAGTCAGTTGTTGCCCAAAATATTGCGTATTACACATTATATTATCCCCTCCATCACCTCACACCCAACCATGGCAAGCCGCGTTGGGTGTTACAATTCTTGTTTGCTGTTGTCGGCGGTGTTCGCTCTTGTCCAGTCAGAAGCCGCACTATAAGAAACTACCATTGTGTAGCGTCAATCTTCGGCCATGTTCGCTCTTGTTCGTATTCAAATGTCATCCAACTGTTCTGGTAATCTATGAGACCATTTGTTGTCCAAGCCACTCTAATCGTAGTCCACTCTACGATCGCTTCAATACGGCATCCGACAAGATCCATTCAGAGCAAAGATGTTCCCTAGAGATCGATCCAAAAGTTCCTGTTTTCTATTACTCCTCGACTGCGCCTGAACACAATGGCGTCACTTCCAGTCCAAACCACCTCAACCGTAGTCTACTCGCCGAAAGCGTCAAAATCAGCCAACGGTTTCAAACTTTACCGGGAAATCCCCCGCCAGTCAAGTTACCGGAATTGACCTTTCCAAGTTGCTATATCCACCACTTTATCCCTCCTCACCGCGTGCCGACAGGTTTAGGCGCTTGGTTGAACGTGTGCACCCTTACTCCCCTACCACACTATCGTATGGCGCATGCCTGGGTCCCCGGAGTCTCGTTGCATGG